>JAEIFK010000454.1:3167500-3460000 GCA_018901825.1 Drosophila funebris
AAAAAATGTTATTAAACAAATATATTTAAATTTGAAAATATATTTGAAATTTCTACAGTCTAGGTTTCTGCTTAAACTCTTACGGATGCATTTCAAAATGTATTTAATTCCAAACCATTACTCGGCGATCGCCATCGCAATCTTGTAGATGTTACAAATGAATCTAAGTATTCGAAAACAAACACAGACACCCTACAGTGTGTAGATATGTGAGTGTATTGGGTAAAGTGTAAGCTCTAAGGAGTTGTTAAGTAATCCCATTGTTTCGTTCACTTTCATTGTTACAATTTAGTGTAAATTTCGAAAGTGTTTAATAGAGAGTAAGTCAGCGAGTGTGAGAGCATTAGAGAGAGAGAGATAGAAACCTACCTGAGGCCAAAGGCCATTTAGTTGAAGTGCTCGCAAGCTCAATGTGTGAGCCTGTGATAACGATAACGATTACGATTATGATATAGTATATTAAGTATTTGAAATGCGACTCTGAGCAATCAAATGGGCATTAAGAACTAGCTAGCGAATGCAAGAGCGAGACAGCGATATTATATTTGAGTGAGCGCAAAAGTTCGATTATTATTTCATACACACTTTGATTTGTTTTCAATTGAATCAAAAAATATAATTGTTGTTGAAATTCCAAAATAATAGATAATAACTTCGGATTGCCGAAGTTGTAATACCCTTGCAGCTTGCAATAACATATCGATATAATATCGATATATCAACAATTCGGATTACAAGATATTTCGCTACTGATCAAACTTAACAGATAGACACTCATCTGCAAAGGGTATAGGCAAGTCTGTTCCAAATGCTATTCTTAAGTATTGATAGGCTGCTCTGGGTATTTGTGAGTCGTGATTAATTCGGATTGGTTTCTTAGTATTGGTGCTAAGTTTTGGAGTTCAAAGGGTTGTAGTATGTCTCAGCCGCTGTGCGCTAAGCAAATGCTTGTTATAACCAAAATACCAAATGTAACTATAGAGAATACAAAAATGTGTGTGTGTATGTGTGTATGGGTGAAGAGAGAGAGAGAGCGAGAGAGTATCATACTCAGACATCACATGCTACAGCATGTTGGGTGCTTATCGCAATATGCAACACTGCAACGCTAATCGATTATCAGTTAACTCATTTATCGATAGCAATGCCTAGATATTGGTGCTAGTGCAACTGTACTTTCCGTTTCAATTTCAATTTTATCGAAATGCACTCGACTTGAATTGATCTGAATTATGTAGAGTAGAGCATACATATGTAGTATTTAAGTATCTAAGATATGCGATTTCTTCAGACATAGTTAACAGAAATACAAGCATCGTTCACGAAATTCGCATGCAAATGATAATGCAGCCATAGAAATAATCGAAATCATTTCTAAAACAAAAACAATTTCGATAAATTTGACTCGTAAGAAACAATAGATAAGAGAATAGAGAATAGAGAACAACGAAAGAGATAAGAAAAGATAGAAAGCAAGAAAGAAACTCAAAAGTGTTTGCAGTCGAATGGAGAGCCCAAGCTGACCTACATACGCAAGTTGATAGAATATACGAAATACGAGTATAGGTATATATGATGTTATACATACTGATACATACGGAGTATGTACATTAATTCATCTATATGTATGTATGTATGTATGTATTATAGTTATGTGTGTTAGATATCGTAAAGTCAAGCACGAGCATAATTAGATAGATTTCGACTGAATGTGAGCGAAGAAAGTTGGTGTAAAGTTGATTGAAAAGCCTGAAAGCATGTTTTGCACTTCAATCGTGTGATCAATCTGAATCTCAATCAATCAATCAATCAATTGAAGCCATTCGCATTTTAGCATTTGTTGCCGTCCTCAGTTTATAATTTGCTTGCAATGTAATGAAATTAAGCATCGTTGTATTTGTAATTTGTAAATTGTAATTTGTTGTTATTTTGTTTTGATTTGTTGTTAAATATTGAAAGTGGAATTTGATATTTGATTTTGATTTTGAGCTCCAATCGCGTACAACTGAAAAGTTATCACCTAAAGCATTCCGAGCAATGTGTTTAACTCAAAATCAATATATTTTACGTAAATTCAACACAAGTTCAAATTCAAAATGAAGAGAAATTAATATAATGAAGACTTTCAAATGAAAATTACTTATGCGAATGCCAATTATAAGAGCCAGCTAACTACGAGTACAAAATACAAATTAATGCTCTGATACAACTGCCTGAACACACACACACACACACACACACTCATACACGCTCACAACCACACAATGATAATTTCATGCACTAAGATAATTCAATTTCTTGCTACTTAATGCAATACTAAAATATGGATTCTGCAAGGAAATAGAGAGCAGTAGAGAGAGATAGAGAGAGGGGGGAGAGAGGGGGAGAGAGCGAGAGCGAGAGCGCGAGCGATAACGATAACGATAACGAGAGAGAAGGAGAGACTCTCTCTGGCGATTAATTGTGGTAAATGTTAGATGGAACTAAAGCTAATTACTTGATTATTTCTATATACACACACATTTAAACAGACTAGAGCACTACTCGATAATACGATTATGAAAGGCATAGGAACCAATAGTCGCTAGTTATGATAAGTAGTTACGAGTAAATACGATAAACACGATATGTACGATCGATCCAACAACAAAATGAAGAGTGGCAATTTATAAACCAAGAGCACAACAACTAAAGTAAATGTAATGTTAACTGTTTAACTGCAAAATTATTGTCTCGTTAACTGATGAGCGAGTAGAGAAGGCAATTTCAGCGAGTAACAATTCGCTATATCTGGATAGAGCTAAGCTCTAAAACAAAAACGAATAGCAAGTAGCGAGTAGCGAGTAGCGAGTAACGAGTAACGAGTTGAAGAAGCGGAACGAGAGCGACAGAGAGAGCTGGCGAGAGCTAAAAATTTTGCTAATCGCTATTATTACAGCAAGAATCATATTATTACAACGGAAATCAAATCAGAAGAGAATAGACCCAGCGTATGGACCAAAAAGTGGGGATATCAAAGCAAAAGAAGAAATCAAATCAAATGAAAATGCAGAAATCAGAAGTCCGAAGACACAGAAATGACACAAATCACACATTCAAAAGAAAGAATTGATAATGTAAGTAGGCCGGCCGCTTAGCTGCGCATGATAAAAATCGAAATTTGTAATCGAAACTGAATTTGAATTCGAAATCAAACACAAGTTTTGATTAAAGTATATATTTATATACATATCCCATTTGATAAAAAGAAAAACACAATTAATTACAAGTTACATTAGAAACGATAACCATAATGATAACGATAACGATAACGATAAAGATAAAGATAAAGATAAAGATACTATAAAAACAATAGAATACACACATAAAACAGAAAATGGGAAATTATTATTGCGCTCGGAATACTTACCGTGCTCACTTTACGAACTTTGGTAGCTTGGTGTGCTGTGGTAGGTGCTGGTTGTCTTTGTATAACGCTCACCGACTCCGACTCCACTTCGACGCTACGTATGGACATCTTCTCCTTGTTGTTGTCATCATTGCCCTTCTCACCGCCAACGAATAGCTCATAGCTAATGCATGAATATGTTGGACTCTTTGCCATTTCGGGATGCAATGCCGCCTCCTCAGCAGCAGCCGCATCCGCCGCCGCCTGCGCCTGGGCATTGGCCCTCTCCTCCAGCTTAGCTGCCTTCGCAGCTGCCGCCTCTTCGGCCTCCTACAATGACAATTATGCACAGAGTATTTCGTATTTCATTTTGCAGTTCTTATAATTGGTGCGAATTAACATCGTTACATCGGCATATACATATATATATTTATAGATATAGATATAGATATATGCACATATATGTATATATATATATATAGTACAGGGGATCATATCATATCGATAAAGATATCGGGATAAAAAAGAACAAAAGGCAAATTTCTACAATTATCTTATGCTATGGAAATTATAATATTAACATTAGTGCGGTGCGTTTTGAGTTGGGATCGGAATAAAGGATTGAGTATTTGAGGATATATCAAGATACAAGTCTAAATTAGTTGATTGTAAGTATTTGTTTTTTTCTTTTGTTTATTGCTTTTACTTTCAGGTGTTGAATTTTGCATTAGTTGAACTAAAAGTGCACTCAAATCAAAAGCTGACAAACCCAAGATAAATGCATATACGAGTATATATTTAGTATATAGTTAGCTAGATAGATAGATACGGATTAGACGAGTATTATTACAAGTGGTTAAGTGAATAGAAGGTGAAGTTATCATTATAATGCCAGTTCTGGTTAGATCTGAAACATTGGCATAACAAAGTACAAAGAACATAAACATAAATTATAATGGAAATCAAGAGTGTAATTAGTTAGATAAATAAGTTGATTGATCAATCACATATGCATATGTATGTATGTGTCGATATACGATTATACGATTATTAGAGTACAGTTACGATTAGTTACTGGTGGATAGGTGTATTTTTTCTTTGTTGAATTTTTTTTTGTATACAGCTCTACAGAATAGAATAGTACACGATACAGACTGTATGTACATTCGAAGGATACATAGATGTTAAGTAAGTAAGTACTATAATGTGACTATAGAATATATAGTTAGTTAGTTAGTAAGTTAGTTAGATAGATAGATAGATAGGCAGGTGTCATCATACATGACGATTAACACGCATATGATGTACATACAATTGTAATTGAATAATACGAGTAATACGAGATAATAGAAATTTGTTTGTTATACATACATATACAAAAGAAAAAAGCAACTCTGTTGTTACTGGTAGATATTTTCAATGATCAATTCAGCTTTGTGGATATTGAGATTGAAATTATCTACCCATTGTATTCAAGTGGCTTATGGTATGGTTGGTTGGTTGGTTGGTTGGTTGATTGGTTGATTTTGGTTGGTTCGTTTGTCCATTGGGCGTTTACTGGTCTCTACTGGGTTTCTACTTACACGTATCGCCTCCTCTTCGGCAGCCTCCTCTTCTTCGGCCTTCTTTTGCAATTCGTCATATGACATGGCAACAATGGCCAAAATCAAATTCACAAGATAGAATGAACCTAGGAAGATGATGACTATAAAGAACAGCATGTGCCACGGTCCAGCGGCGCGGAGAACCAGCTGATACAGATCCTCCCAAAAGTCTTGCGTCATCAAACGGAAAGCGGACAAGAATGCCCAGCCGAAAGAATCGAAACTGGTATAACCATAGTTCGGATTCGGTCCAAACCCCTGGAGGCACACATAATCGTCATCACATTGACTGTCACATGCAATCGAAACATACAGAATTTAATTCAATGCATTAGTATAGTATATAGATGACGATAACGATGACGATAACCTATAACGATAACATACCCTGCGCCAGAGATATTGCCGCATAATGGAAACGATATGCCCTCGTCCTCTGAATACCAATTGGTGATATTGCGATTGTGATAGTCCCAATTCTCATCGGTCAAATTACCCCAGGAGCCATCCAAGGGGAACTTCTTAATGCATTTCTGTGTCAGCACGCCCATATAGATTTGCAGGCCCATCAGTGCGAACACCGAGAGGGAGAACATTGTCAAAATTATCACATCGCGCAGATTTTTCACAGACTCAATGACAGCGCCGACAATGGTTTTCAAGCCTATAATGTGATTGAATTGTGTGAGTATGACACTTTTGGCAGTACAAATAGTGTAGCATTTGTGGCAATATAACAGTATAGCAGTTTAACAGTATAACAGTTCAATTGACAAAATATAATAGTATAAGAATTTTGCAAAATTATTCATATCATTCATACCTGGAACAATGGCTACGGTCTTAAGCGCACGCAGCACCCTAAACGTTCGCAAGGCTGCAAGATTACCTAAATCTATACCCATGGTCACATAACTGTGTACGATCCATTGTAGTTGCAGCAAATTGTTGTTGTTGTTGTTGTTGTTGTTGTTATTGATGTTATATTAACGATGACAAAAGCAAATATACATACACATGAAATGTCATTAAGTATTAATAATTATAAATCTATTGATCTAAGTAAAAATGTAAAAAAAAAAAAATTGTTTTTTTTTACGATTATGTTTCATTGCAGTCGTTAGTAATTACAAATGTAAGTAAGTAGAGTTACAGAAGCTTGCTTCTTCCTCTTCTTCTTCTTCTTTGCAACATTGTGTGCTTTTTGTATTTTTTTTTTTTTTTTTTTTTTTTTTTTGTACAGCAACAAAGTTTAAAATTATACAATTATACAGCGTAAAGTAAAAGTTAAATACATATATGTATAGAGATATAGATGTCTGTGTGAATGTCATAAATGGGCTTGGCTAGCTTACCCATCCGTCCCCTTCCCCCTACCCCCTCCCCACAGTCCACAGTTCACTGTCCACTGCCCACTTTGCTATCTCCTTAAGTTAATGATTCATTACGGAAATGTGCCACAAGCTCGCAAGTTACACCTGGGGCAGGTGCAGGCGCTCCTGCTGCTGTCACATCAATTGTGCATGTGTCTGTGTGGGTGTTGCTATAAAAATATTTATACACGCACACAAGCGTACCATGGAAATAGCCGACACACACACACACACGCGCGCGCACACAAATATACATTGGTGTGTCCTGCTAATGTCCATTTGCTTGAGTTGTTTGCCTTGTCGTTTGCTGTATGTTGTCATCCTTTGGGAATTCACAGCGTTACTTCTGCAGCCACCTTTCATTTATATTTCATGAATATTTATCGATTTCGACGCATATAAATACAGTCAACATACATATGTATGTACATATGTATATGTGTACGTATGTATGTAGGTTTTTATGTAAAAGTACATTCATATTGCGTGCAATTTGGCCATCTAATTGTTGTGGCCTCTAAACTGTTTACCAGCATTATCCTCGTCTCGTATGTCAGCATTAGTCCCATATAGTGCTATGCATACCCTATATATTCATATGTCCTACAAGTAGTGTAGAGTGTGCATTTCAATTATACATACTACTACATATATCAATATTCTTGGCTTTAACTTTGCATTGCTTTGGCGCCTAAAAGCGCGCTTTAAACTTTTGTTGTGTGTGCTTTTGGTATCCAAGGCTGCGCGTCTGTGCGGCGCCAGCGAAACTGTGCTGCACGAATAGAGCCGCCAAACCCCGTTATAGTAACCTCGAAGTCATGCCACAGTCGCAGCACCACCAGACTACCCTCTCTCCACTTAACTGCTACAAAAACTCCTCCCCTCCCCCCTCTATAGGGTAAGCTGCCGCTACTCAGACAAAGGGCGCCCAATAAATGGTTAAAATGGAGCAAAAAGCAATGAAATGAAACTGTCACGAGACCAACACAAAAAAAACATTATAAAAAAAGAAGAAAAGCAAAAGAAAATAACAACAAAAGCAACAGAATGAGAGAAAACGAGGACGAGGAAGAGGTGGAATAATAGAAACGGAAAATAATAACTTGCACGACCAAATAAAAAGCCAAAAATTTGTTTATGACTTCAGTCAGTGTGTGGATTGAAAACAATCATAGAAAATCCAAATTTGTGTGTGTGTGTGTGTGTGTGTGTGTGTGTGTGTGTGTGTGTGTGTGTGTTGGGCACGTCATTAGTAACGGTACAAAATAAATCAATAAAATCGCTCAACTAATGCGACTTTTTCAGCCCGCGGCTCACATGGCGTATGTGTAATTTTAGCTGGCGTTGCGTTATTGTTGTTAATTTCCAAGTTGCTGTTGTTGTTGTTCTTGTTGTTGACATTTGCACAAGTTGTATGTGTGGGCCTGTGTATGTGTGTATATTACAAAATAAATGCATTTTATTGCTCAATTGTACAAGAAATTTGCTGATTAAATATATAAAACAAATATTTTCATTTAATTAAATGCCTAACCACGCGTAACTAATGAATGCCAATTACACATCCATGGACACCCGCACACCCGCACACCCAAACACCCACACACGAATACACGCATAATTATGCAAATGTATATTGTGCTTGTTGTTGTTGAAGAACTTAATAGATATTGTGCAATAAATATGTCTAATTGATAATCAGAATTGAACAGAATATTTTAAATGAAAATGATAAACGAAGCGAAAAAAGGAAATAAAATTATTATTGTTACTTCTTTTTATTTTTATTTTCCTTTTTTTTTTTTTGTATATTGTTTAATGGGCTGCTAGTTAATTATCATACAATATGTATTAACTACAATTGCATTAATTAAATGGCTGAAGAAAAGAGTTGAAATAATATGCGATTTCAATGATAATTAGCTGGCGTGTAGTATAACAGTTTATAATAATGTTACGATACGATACGATACGATACGATAACATAAGCAAAAGTAAATGATAACAAAATAATTACATAGTTATAAGCATATATCGTACGAGTTAAGATGATATCGTTAGTATAGTTAGTATGTAAGCATGACTGATGATTGATTAATCAATTAATTAATTAAATGTAATAAATAGTTAAATAGTTAAATAGTTTAATAATATAACTCACGCTAAAGCTATTACTACGAAGTCCAGCCAATTCCATGCATCTCTAAGATACGTAAACGGGCATAAAATGAAACCTCGTGCCATCACTTTAACAGCTGATTCAAATGTGTAGATTCCGGTGAATATCACCCTAAAAACGAATTGAATTTCGAATGCAATTTGTTTCTTATTTCTTTTTCTCTTTCTTCTTCTTGATTTTATATTTCTTTCATCTTCATCTTTTAGACAAATGATCTTAAGTTCACTTGCTGCCTGCTTAAGGATCTGGCAAAGCTTTACTTTTCATTTCATTATCTTTATTATGATTCAAGTAGAAAAGACTATGTTCGACAAGCCGAACATTTAAATACCCTTGCAGTTTGAGATTTATTATTTTGATTAATTTCGTTTAAAACTTTGCAATAGATTGGAGTTTTATGTCAGAGTATAACAGTTGCATTAATGCTGACAGACAGACTAACGTCAGTATAACACATTTTGTTTGCTTAACAATTAGAATAATATAACAGTTTAACACATTCGCTGCAAGTGTATATTATACATAATCCTAGATCAAAAAATAAGATCAAATTATATAATAAAAAAAAAAAATTATTAATATTAGAAAATAATTCTTAGTTTTTAATTCTGCACTGCTTTTTTTTTTTTTTTTTTTTTTTTGGGCTCTTGTTACGTTATTCGTTAAAGGCTTTGATTTACTTAGGCTTACAATTAACTTATGTATTAGCTTAGCCCTGTTAGTCAGTGTAATCCACATTGCCTATGGCCATATTTGTGCTTCGCATCGTTTGATCGGAGAAGAGTTGATTTCAAAAATGGCTTATAAATAAATACGAATAAAGTGTGTTGGCCAGTGTATTGCATAATAACGTTTAAGTCCAAATGTTAACTGGCAACTGGCAATTGGCAATTTGCAATTTGCAATTGGCAATTGGCAACTTGCTAACTGGCTAATGGGCAGATCAAAGGGCGCACTTGTTAATTACGAGTACTCGTAGCTGAGATTGCAGATAGACAGACAGTCGTTGCACGGTCTCGTGCCAATTGTCAATGTCAATAATGGTTAATACTTGATAAAGGACCTGCCTCGGCTCAGTCCACTATCCGCTATCCTCTATCCCCTATTCTCTCCTCATTTCGCTATTCTCATCATTTTATTTTTTTTTTTTTTTTTTTTTTTGTTTTTTGTTTTCTGTAGCTTGTGTGTGTGGGCGTTAGATCAATAGGCCGACCTTCGGCCTGAATTTTCCAGCTGAGGCAGGCAGCTGTATCGTGTGGCAGCTGCCTTTGCGCCTTTTCGGTTAGTCATTTGATAGATTTAAGACGACTTCCATGTGACAGACAGACAGACAGATGGACAATTAGACAGATAGAGAGACAGACGGGCAGCAGTCCAGCTCAGTTGTTCAGTTGTTCGGTTGCCACGACATTTGATTTTGCAGCCTGCAACTAGTTCAAAGTCGCTGCTGCGTTGTGGGTGTTGCAAACTGCATGCTGCATGCCGCATACCGTATACCGCATACCGCATGCGTTTGACCTAGGCCCCAATGCCTTTGAAGGACACTTGAGTTGCGTTTTAATTGCAGGTATTATGTCTTTCTGTTGCCCACAAGTGCTGCCCACAGCAGCCTCAGCTCTAGGCGACCCACATACTGCTTAGATAGACACAAAGTTCTCTTCTCACTCTCACTCTCTCTCTCTTTCACTCTCTCTTGTGTATTGTGGGTGTGTGTGTATGTGTGGGGGAAACAGGGAGGTTCTCAAGTTATGCGACAGCAGCTGTGCCATTTTGGGCTAAGCGCAGTCGCCGTTGTCAACAGAGGCCCTGAGAACTTGGCCCAAGCGGTGGGCCAAGAAGACAACGAAGTTGGAGCATCGGGCTGTCCGACCGTTCGTCTGTCCGTCTAACTGTCTATTTCACGTACCAAGTTCAAGTGAAACACACACACACACACACACAGATACACACCCCGACACATATACACACAGACACACACTCATATCGGGCTAACGGTTATTTTGTTAGGGTGCTCAATTCTGATACCAAATCTGCGACAAAGTTTTTGATATCAGCTAAAAAAATGACGTAACTCTTTTCACTTTAAGTTGCTTCTTTAATCGCTTCTTTCGCATTTTCAAGCATTTTGCTCGTTTTCCATTTTTTTTTTTTTTAATTTTTGTTGTTGTTGAACTTTTAAACTATGTATTTTGAGCTACTTTACGATATTACAAAGTAGTACATGAACTATGTACAATTACGAGTAACGCTAGGAATACAAAGTATATGGTTACATATACGTATCCGTATAGAGTATACAATTATATATGGACAATATATATATTTATCTATCGATTACGCATCTATGTAAATCGAAACACAATCGAAGATTGTCAACTTTGAGGCACTTTACAATTAATGAGAGAGAGAGAGAGAGCGCAGGAGGATTACAAAGGGATGTGGATTCGACTAAGTACGACGAGTGTGTAGAGCCAAATATATATTATGTATATATGTATAACTTGTATATACCAGTTATGACTATATATAATTAGCTACATTATGTATACTGTCTATCTATTGTTAACTATCGATTTCTAATAATTATTGTGGTTATAATATTACTTGCTAGTCCCGTTACACCTAGGTTTACTGCTATCGATTTAGATCTAAGTATTTCCGATTATACAGATTATATATGTACATAGTATATATGATATGGCACTAACTAATGAAACTAATCTTTATTAACTACAATAACTAACTAGTTATCGATACACAAATATATAATTGTACGGATCGGGGAATTAAGCGATACTTATATAGGACTTAAGACTACTTAAAAATTAAAGTATAGTATGTATAACGTTTTGTTACTACTACTTATGAGTCTATTTGCTACGCCAAGAATATTACTAAGTAAAAGTCTATTATATTGATACAAAAAATGTGATCGAATTCAAGTTGATGAATTGGTATTTTCTTGTCATTAGTACGAAACGTGAACAAACCAAAACCAGCTGACCAATTTGTATAGCCAGTTTCAATATGTATGTAATTACATATCAAATTTATTTTGATTTTTTTTTCTTTTTTAATTAAGGTTTAGTTTAGGTTGAACTACAAATCGAATAGTTAAAAGAGCGCCCAGGTACTAAATGCATTTCGATTACGGCAATTTACAATGAGGCATTGAGAAATGTGTCTAAGCTCTTATTAGTTTCGATTACATTCGATTATTTTCGATAATTTGCAAATTGAAATAATTATATAATTAGAGTATTAAATGGCAGTATGTACGTGATATAAGTACAATCGAATATAGTATTATATATTACAGGGCGATGACAGCAATCAACAGGTTTTGTCTGGCATACAAAAGCTGTTGAGCACGACACTCGGCGCAAGTGCGTTTGCTGTCAAAGAAATGAGTTGTTTCATAGCAATGAACTTTCAACTACTACATTAATGTTGATTTACTCGATCGCTTATCGATTAATATATTTTACACAAAAATTCCTGGCATTACTAAATGTTTCTTGTGATATTTTATTAATTTCTTTACCTTTTAAGCGCTTGCAAAATTGGCTACTCACATTGGAAATGTGACTGTTATTGTTACTGTAAATTTAATCGTTATCGTTATCATTATTGTTATACTATTACTTTGGTTTGTTGTTGTTTTGCTTTTTGTTCTGTTTTCTTAATTTTTGTTTTCTTTTTTTTGGTTTTGCTAATTTTTTTTTTTTTTTTTTTGCGTTGTTTTGTTGATAGAAATTTATGTTTTGACCTAAATACACGTCTGCATCAATATCGAAAAAGTTACATTTAATATATAGATATATATATAGATATATATAGATATATATATAATATATATATATATATATATATAATATATATAATGTATATATAGTACGTAAATATATCGATTATATAGCATATAAATATATAGTTACATATAATATTGATAAATATTGTTGCCAACTTAAAGTTCAGTTGTAAAATCAAATGGGTAAAAAGAACGATAATAAATCGAAGAACTGTAAATTAAATAATCGATTTAAGCTAAGGTCCGTCCGATACGCATAGTACATATCGGGCCATCTCTAGTTAAACTAATAGCTAACGTAACAGTACTTACTCAGTGGACTCGACCGTGGGCGTTGTCGGCATTATCATCAAAATGCAGTTCACGAGAATGGTGGTAATGATAAATAACGAAAATAATGGATGCACTAAAATGTAAATGGCCACACGACGTATCGGATTGAATGGATCGAGCAGCCACATTGCTTTTGATGCAGAAAAGCGAAAAATATCTTTTCCTTTGCTTACAACTACGAATGTCTGCAAAATGAAATATTATTAAGAATTGTGTATTGTTTAGTAGTACAATCGAGTATATTTAGTACATATATCGAATATATCGAATCGAATAGATTTGATCACAAGATACAAGTGGGAGAATAGATTCTGAAAGTGACTTACCAGTATGTTGCTGTAGTACGGATCGATATCCTCGAGAGGAGTGGAGGCCAATTCCGGCGGGAAGCTGCCCTGCAATCGAACAGGTATTGGCACACCCTGTTCAAGTGTAGGATCCGGTTGTGGACCTTCATCCTCGTCCTCGTCATCATATCGGATCTGTCAATGCGGCACGTTGAACACGTTGACACGTTCATGAATACAAAGAACAAAGAATTGCGCACACACATATTAGCATTAACAGCGAAAGTTACCCATCCACATTCTCATAACATATACGAGTATGTATGGTATCATAGTATCATCACATATACATATGTATATAGTTATAGTTTGTCCATTCTCATGTTAACAAGTAGTTGATAGTATTAGTAGTAGTAGGATAAGTAGTAGTAGGAGTAGTAGTATTAGTAGGAGTAGGCACATTAGTAGTAGATTAAGTATATTGAAATCAAAAGCCATAACAAGAACTTAAATATCATCATCAAGCCATCTCAATTCGGCAAACATTTTTAAGGAATTTTTCGCAATGCTTCTTTTGAGGAATTTCGATTTTTGGTTTACAGTTTTGCATGGCACACATCAGAGAGATTTAGAGAAGTACAGTCAATATCAGGTAAATATGATTTTAAATACAGTAGAAGTGTTGGGCACACAGAGGTTGTGCTTTATAGAGCAGAAGATAGTTTTGTTTGGGACTGGGCTGTTATGCAAAAGATAAAACCAAAATGGACTTGGACCAAATCTCAAATTATTCATTTCATTATCCCAATTCAATTGAGAAATTCCCTATAAATATGTTAAGGTAAATATTAAAAATATTTCTGTAAATCAAAAAAAAAAAAAAAAAACTAAAAATGTAAGCGAATTGCATGCAAAATAGTGTTGGCTAACCAGTGTTGATTAGTGTTTTGTTTTGGTATAAAACTAAACGGAATTAGCGAAGTAATTTGCTTGAAACTGAAATGAAAGCTCACAAAAACGTGAAAAGAATGGACGTTAAATTCATGCCAATCAGTGTTGGCTAACCAGTGTTGGTAAGTGTTTCCATACGTATTGAAATAAATAGATTTTGGTCTGCAATTTGCTTGAAGTGGCAATGAAAGCTTATTCAAACTTAGACAAAGAAAAAAGTGTTGGCTAACCAGTGTTGGTAAGTGTTTATATACGTATTGAAATAAATAGATTTTGGTCTGCAATTTGCTTGAAGTGGCAATGAAAGCTTATTCAAATTATTGTTGTTGGGTAGAGCTTGTATCGATACGTGGCTTGAGAAAAGTGTACATATTGCATGCAGAGCTATATATAAGGAGGAGTCTAAGAGATATATGTACAGGTATATATACACACACACACACACACACGTACACACACAGCTCTTAGGTTTTGAATGACTTTTGGTATCATTTATACTATTTTTTTTTTAGTTTGATCGCCTTATATTTGTTATGACAATGATTGTTTCTGTGTGCTTTGGGCAACTTTAATTGTTCTGCCATGCATATTGTATGGGGGATATTATTTGTGTCCCATTGCTGCGGCCACGGCATTTCTATCGATTTCAAGGGAACACACGCATATACATACTTACATTGAGTGTGTATAGTATAACTAGCATTGTAGTTAGTTTTTACTTTCCATGGACATGGACGTGGACATGGACATGCAATGCCAAAAGCTAAAGTAAAGCAAAAAGTCGAACGTCACCGTCATGAAATTGTTTGAGTTGCTATACACATACCAACTCATACACACACACACACACACACAAACACATATATTATGGGAATTGTATATGAAGAGAGAGAGAGAGAGAAACAGCGCTAAAAATTCCATAATAGTTGGTTTGCTTGCTTGTTTGCTTGGCGTGACAATTAGATTGTAAGTGTATGTGTGTAGTTGTGTTTGTGTGTTGACGCAATTGCGCCAACGAAATAGGGCCCCAGGAATGAAGCAAGAGCTGGAACCATGGCCACATTGGCAGGGAGCTTATTCCGCTGTCAAGGCGGGTGAGTGGGGGGCCGCAGCGAGGGAAGGAGGTCCTTTAAACAGGCCAAGTCAAGTCTATATTTAAACTAATAAAAGGCGAACCGCAGTACAAAGCCTCACACACACACACTCACACACACACACACACGCACACACACTTTAGGTTGACCAGCGTACTAGACTTACGAATACGTGTATGTATAATTTATGACGCATGCAACGATTGAAACTGGAACAATAGCTAAAAATGAAACTGGAATGAAACGGAAACTGAAACACAAAGTGTTTAACTGTAACTGCAACTGTAACTAAGACTTTAGTTTCAGCTGCCGTAACGATGCTTATATAAAATCATCAAGAACTTTTAAGAAAATCTTTTAAGACTTCAAGGTTCTTTTGTTTCAATTCAAAGAAATCCGGGTCAATTGATCTCAAAGAAATTGTTAAGTGTTGTCGTATTTCAACAGGGGAAATATAACTCAATTGTTAAGCTGGCCACGCTACTGTATATAAATTTGATCTTTAATAAATTTAAAATATAATGATGCTATGACCAAACTAAAGGCAACTAAAGACAACTCTGTTGCTCTAGCCTGAAGCCTTTTCAATGTGACTCAACTCTATGGTTAAAATCTGAAAATATGTATGTATGTATCAATCAAAAAGATGGCAGCCCTATAGCTTAAATTTCAGCTATGACAGTGTGGCAACGCTAATCACTCAATATTATTCAGTCATTAATGAGTATTAGTATATGAAAAGCCCTATTGATTATCTGCAAATTGTTAAAGTCAAAGATTATTATGATTATATGGATCAGAGGGTTTATAACATAGTGTAGGGTATATCATAGGGTATATCGATGCAACATGCAGACTAGAGTAACAATCGATATGCATACGGACAGTCAGGCACATACAATAATTGGCTTGGGAGCCCGCTAAAGATGTCATCAACTATTGTATATTGCATACTATTTATAGGGTAGAGGTTATAGGGTATAGCTAGTACACGCTATAAAGGCAAGCAGCTATAAATGATAAACAAGTTGCCTGACGAAAATGCTAGGCAATTAGTTGTTGCTGGTAATGCGCAGCTTAACTGAAAAGTTGAAAAGTTGTACAAAAGCTGAGCATTAACTTCGTTGCAGATGCCGAAGTTGTTGTTGTTGTTGTTGCACAAGTTATGATTGTTGTTGTTGTTGTGTTGTTGTTTTTGTTGTCATAGTCATTGGCTGGGGCACTTACTTCTCATTCCATTTACCCACTTACACACTTATTGGCTGTGGCACGATGAGTCATAAGTCATTACAGCTTGATTTGTATATTATTATACTTTTGGTTTATATATGTATGTATGTATATCTAGAGTATAAGTAGTCGTACTTATAAACGAGTATTATCCCATTATTGTTGTTATTGTTATTGTTCTTTTTGTTGTTGTTGTTGACGGCAATGCTAAATTTGTTTGTGCATAAATTTGGCAATTGCGCGCCCTGTGTAAATCATCAGACATCTGCATAGTATGGTCAGAAGAAACAATTATTTGTCCTACGTATAAAATTCCCTACAATACACACACACACACACACACACAGCTTTGCTATGGGTATAACAACAACAATAGACACACATACAAGCGCATTACTTTGATTCGTAGTCATGTAATTGTAGACAGGTACAATATAAGCACACGCATACATACATATAACAGTATGAGTATAAGTACTTTCGTATAACAGTTAAGTATGCAAGTCATTGAGATTAGATGCTTATAGAATTCGCATTGATTTTATATCTTTGAGTCGCATTTCCTCTTCACTTTTCCCCTTTTCTTTGCCACATAAGCGCATTAACAGCTCTCAGGTGCACAAATACATATGCATGTACATATATTGAGGGGCGTGGTATTATGGGGGGGGGGCAGGCTGGTATGCTGCTGCTGCCTAAGCTATGGGGAAACTTCAGAGCATTACTTTGAGATCTCATATGTGTACACTATGCAACAAAATGAACAACACAGCATTAGTTATGCAATATTAATTAGCTCCACGTTGCTATTCATTTCTCAGCAAAATAATGAGAGCAAAGTAAAGTAGAATTGATGACTAAATCCGATAATTATTAGAAATTTCATTAATTTAATATAATTTCTGAAATTGACTAACAAATATTAAATTAAACAGCACAAAAATTCTTTGAAAATTTTTAGATTTGTTGAACTAAAAATTCCTTATTATATTCAGACATTACATTAATCTCTTGGTATTTTTTTTTTATTATATTTACATTTCTGTTACACTTCGATAGAATAGGAAGCGGGTAGACCTATCTATTTAAACATATATTAAATTTAATCAATTCAAATGAAATCTAAAAATGTTGTTGCATAGTGTAAATCATATTTAGTATTCAAACAGAATGTTACCTAATCTTTTAAAGCAAACGTCCAGCGTTGCCAGATGCTGGCAAAATGAAATACACGTATATAGAAGTATTTAAAGTAGATTTTGCAATTGGCATAGCTTTAGTAAAGTGAAAAAGTAAAGCGTTATATATAGTTATATATTTCTGAGCAGGATAAAAAGTAAGTCAAAGTTGCTTAGTCAAACAAGAGCTGCACTTTGGCTATATAATAAATATTAGGTAGGAGATATTAGTAGTAGATAGTAGTAGTAGAGTAGTAGTAGTAGTATATATATATACGAGTATACAGTTACGTGAGTTATACGCAAAGCAAAAATTTGATAGATTTAAGAGTTTGGTTTTAAATTAGATAAAAGGTTTTGTTCTTGGGCAAGTGTTGAACCAAAATTTGGATAGTTTTTTTGTATATTATATTATTATTATTTTTTTTTTTTTGTACATTGAGGTTATACAGTTTAAGAGAGTTACGCATACCAACACACAATTACGAATACGAATAGAATTACAATTACGAATGCGAATACGAATACGAATACGAATAGGGATACAGTAAATTTTAAAGCAGTTACGAGTACATAAAAACGAATTAAAGAAAAAGCTGCTAAGAACTAACAAATTTTGGCAATTAAATTCCAAATCAAATGGCAAAACAAATAAAAAGCATTGTTTC
Organism: Drosophila funebris; assembly: GCA_018901825.1. NCBI lineage: Eukaryota > Metazoa > Arthropoda > Insecta > Diptera > Drosophilidae > Drosophila > Drosophila funebris. Next base: position 3,185,597 of record JAEIFK010000454.1, read on the forward strand.
TTTTCTCTTTTATTTTTTTTGTTAAAATAAAATTTTGGTAATTTTTTCTATTGGTTTTTTTTATAGGTTAGTTTTCTTGTGTATATTTTTAGGCAGGTACGCTGTTCGTTAATGTGTGTTAGACTAAAAGTTCTGTGAAAAATCTTACTTCTTTTTGTTTTTTCTTGCGACCATATTGCGGCTGAAAGAAGATTTGGATTTGGTATTTGGTTTAGGATATTTGTTTGGTTTGTGGATTTTTTTTTTTGAGCATTTCATTCGAGTAAAAGTTATAAAAAAAAAAGAAAGTTTTTGTTATATTTGAAATGCAAGCGCCGAATTGTCCATCATATTTCATTATTATACAATATTTTTATTTTGTTTTTTTTATTGATTATTATTTATTATTTATTGTTTATTTTAATATTGATATTTTTGGTATTTTCCAGACAGCAGCGCGCAAAAGTTTCATTTGGGAGCATTAAAAAGTAGAGAAAAAGTTGTAAATGAAAAAGAAAAAAGTACACGAAAAAAAAAGTAGAAAAAAAAAATAATATAATATATATATATATATATATGTATGTATGTGAAATGTTCAGTATTTTTCAAGATATTATACGTAATATTTATAATAATACTGTTTAATTTGTTGTTGGTATTTTCTTATATCATTTTTTGTTTGTTTTTTTTTATGATTAATATTTATGCTCTATTTATTATCGCTGTGTTTTCGTTTCTTTTACGATATGATTCGTATAATGCGCAACAGAGTTGCATTTGGGGAGAGAAAGGGAGAGAGAGAGTGTATGACAGAGAGAAATGAAGGACTGACACGATTGATAGATAGATAGAGGGAGAGTGTAAAGTGAAGATTAGAAAAGGGGAACATCTGAGTTTAGGCAGTGGCTGTGTCATGTGTGTTGTACAGAGACAGTGAGAGACATAGAGAGAGAGAGGGAGAGAGTCAGAGACAGGGAGACAGATAGAGAGAATCAGAGAGAATCGGTGAGCGATAGATCTTGAATTGTTGTTATTCTAGTTATTTCGAAATTTGATGTTGCATTTATCAGTGCGCGCATGAGAATTGTTTTTTATAATACACAGAAACACATGTGTAATGAAATGCTTATGTTATTACGAGCGTCTACTGCAATTATTATTTTGTACATGTTGTGAGAAAGGGAGAAGAGCGAGAGAGAGCAAGATAGAGAGTGAGGCAAGGAAAGAACGAGAGCGATAGCGCTTAATTTAAGCAAGTTACAAGTCTTTGTACAACTATCGAAATGCAACATTATGAGTTAATATCATAGCATGCAGCTTTTGAGTGGCTGCCAGTGTTGTATTTTGCCGTCTTGTAGCTCAAAGTTATGAGTTCTCTTTGTGTTTCTTTACTATGATATTGTTTTGTTTTTTATTATTACAATTATTTTATTATTATTGATTATTTGTTGTAAATTGAATTGAATTGATTGTTCAGTACTTATTGCTTATCTAAATATGAGTCGCAACTATGAGTATACACAGGTAAGTCAGTGATAATGGTTGTTGATACTGAATCTGGTGGGGTGATTAAATGGAGCTTGAACTTTTAGTATAAGTATTTACACAACGAAACTGTCGTGGGTTTATTTGAGTTTTTTGTGAGTTACAAGTACCGTGTGTGATTCACAGGACCAAGGACAGTGATATATCGAGTCGGAGTCGAAGTTATCGAAATGAGATCAACATAAATCTGTGAAAAGAAACAAGGCGAAAACCAAAATAGAAATCAAAACAAATTGAAACAGAACAGAACGAAACAACGTTTTGCCTTGGACAATAAACAAATCGTTGCCTGTATAAAATACATTTGAAAATAATAAGTAATACAAATATCGATATAGTCAATTACGATATATATATATATACACGATTAAAACACATTACGAAGCCAATGGTTGAAATACACAGTTCTTACTTTTAATACTGAACAAAAGACAAAAAACAACGAAACAAACAAACAAACCAACAAACAAACAAACAAACGTACAACGATTATGGCAGGAAAAAGATTAATTTTTTTATTTGGAAATTTTTTTATAGTATGGATAATAATACGATCTGGATAAGGTTACGCATAGTTACGAATTTTTAGGGGGAAATTTGTGAGTTATACAAAATACGACAACAACAAAAGTAAAACGAACATACAAGTACATATATTTTTTTGGATTAATTGTTTTTGAATTTTGTTCAAATGATAAAGAAGACGAAATCAATTAATTAGCATAGACTTAAATAATATTTGTTATTCACACGAAGCACAAACCCAAGTGGATGTGGTGGAGAAGGGGAAAGAAAAATACAGAGTACGAGTAGATTCTAGCTGGGATTGTTTCTAATACGATATAATAATGGATTTGGATATTTTGTAACGATTGAAGATAGCTAGCAATACGGATAGTTTGAAGAGGAAGTTAAGAGTGTGCAGAGAGTTTTTGTTACTCAAGTCACAAATAGATTGATTCCATGGTTCATCCTACATATAGAGGTCAGCACGAAGGATAGATGGTTGCTTGAATGGATGGATTGATACGGTTTTGTAAAGCAGCGAAATGTGAGAACGAGATAGAGTACATACATACACAGATAGTTGATATGCTTTTGGGATAATGCTTGACTTAATGATATACAACGAGTATTTACAGACAGTAGGACAATTGATATTAGAAATTTGAATTGGAATTGGAATTAGAATTGAATGATTGTATTCTTGTATTATGGTGTTCGACAAAGCATTAAGTATGTTGTATGGAGATAGTTTGTTAGAGAGCGTGTTTTGTATTGTAATTAGAGCATGACTAGGGTAGACAACGATATCAGATCTGTATCGTTTCGATAGACACGGGCGGGACTTATTAAATGTTATCGATTGGGATTGTTTGATTGGTTATTGAAAGTGAGATTCAATTGGCTGTATTACTTAGTATTTTGGGTTTACGAATAGGTTAATAGCATGGTATTATTATTAGTACTTAGTTGGAGTAGTAGTAGTAGTAGTAGTAGTAGTAATAATATTAGTATTAGTAAGTATTTATATAGATACGAGTAAGTTTTAGTTAGCTATTTATACATATTTAATAGACGTTTAAGCACGATAATAAGCGCACATTAGCGTTCAACGTTTAACGTTTAACGATATTCGATAGTCGGCAGTTGACAATCGATTATCGTTAATGTGTAAATGTCAAATGTTGAATGTTTTAATCGAAAATTGTAAAACGTAATAATTTGATATGTATAGAGTTATAGTTATAAGTAGTAAGAGTTACAGCAAGTAAATATTAGATGTATAAATATTTTGAGATAGAATTTGTTACACAAAATAGCACACAATACGTATACGTAATGCAATATAAGTACAATTAATTATTAGTTACAACATTCAGCTAGAAATAATTACCACCTCTCCCTCGGCTCTCTTTCTTTCCAGCTCCTTTTGCTTTTCATGTTCAGCGGCAATGCGTTGTTCAATTTGCACCAATGATTCGCGGGTAAAGGGACGGAACAAACTGCGTTCTTCCTCAGATATCGAGTCGGAATCTTCTGTCATTGTCTATGCGGCCAACGATGAGAGCCTTAGATTTCCAAGGCCTGTAAATGTTGCAGTTCCACACGCATACGCACACACACACACACACACACACACAAACACACGCAGACAGAGATAACAACAATTACGATTACGATAACAAATTTATAGACATGTCCAGTTAAATCCCCCATCCACCCCTCATATGTTGCATGCTAGTTACTCACATGAGGCACATGGATGTCGCCTGCTACATGAAGCTACAACTATATCCGAGGCGCCATGTTCGAGTAGCGCCCGCCGCTTAGCACGATGCTGCAATTGAAAAACAAAAACACAATTAGTATTACTATAGTATCGATAATTTAATAATCTAAGGTATGTAAGCAAACTATAGTTCAGTACTCGACTATAGCATACCCGGTACTTTACATAAATATTTCATAGTTGCAACTATTTATTTGTACTGCTAATTACAACTTAAAACAGTCATAACTAGCTTTATATTTATCTGACCTTGATGCGATTAAGTATACTGATAGATAGATAGATAGATAGACGATGAATGGGAATGTTTTATATTCAAAAAGAATATTTTTTTCTTATAAACAATCTTATTTGTTGTATTATTTTTCATTCTCCGAACAATGCGTACAAAAATGTTGCTGTCTTAGAGTTCTCTGTTACACAAATTGCAATGAATGCAATATACCCTTGTACTCTACGATTACCGGGTATAAATACACATTGAACAATGTGTTGGACGGGCTCGTTGAACTCGTTCGATTGTAACCAGAAACTAGAGACTCATTGCACAGCTTAATTGGATTAACAGCAGGTGGCAATTGGCTTTAAGTGAATTGCAATCAAATTGAAAACCAAAACAATTAACAATCGATAAAATCAGTCGCATAATATGATACCACAGACAGTTATTGAAGTTAAACAACAATTGAATAGAGTATAATTACAACATTGAAAGTTTCAATTGCCATTTTCACCTAATTGGACAATTACTCTTTTATTTGTTTTAATTGAAAACTCTAATAGACTAATGGCTACATTCCAAAGCCAATAAGGATATAGATCCTGGATTGAGTGCATGTTTAAGTACCGCAGTGCATTTAACTAATTTCGATAAGCTAAAGTCATGCATATTTCATAACCCAATCTATTAAAACTAATTTAATCAGTACTCTAATGGAGGAAGTCATCAAACAAACAGATATAAGTTGATCCGCAATTACATTAATCATGCTATTAATCTTCTCCATAAACCTTAAAAGACAATTTCAATTAATACTAAATAAAACAATTTAATTTCTCTACTTAATTAATCAATTGTCGATCAACTGTGAAGATATTTACTACTTAAAAATAAAACTACTTAAATGCAACTACGACATAGACGATACCAACTTTTATGTAAACAGAAGAGTGTGTCTGTCAATTCCAGGAAAACATAATGAAGCGTAAAAACTAATTATAAAATGGCTTGTCAACGTTTCTTTGGAATTGATTCAGAATGAAATTCTAGTGAAGTTTATAATCCCTTCTAAGAATTTTTGAAGCAAACGAAGCAAAGCGAAGATAGTAATGACGAAAGCAAAATTCTGTTGAATTCTGTGGGGAAATGTATCAAGGTTTTATATCTACTTGAAAGCAGAACTAAGCCGTAACATTTCTGTGAACAGTAAACACGACGGAGAAGTAAATAACATGAACGATTTGATTGCTTTGCACATTAAATAACAAATAGAAATCTATTTTAATAGCATAAAAATACTGTTGAATTGTTTTGAAGATAATTACAGTCGTTAATTAGATATGATGACATTATAAAGAGCAAAAATTTGTTAAATTGTTGAGAATTTTTGAAATTAGCTCGAAATTTTGTTTTCAGTTTCGTTAACTGCTTTTTGGCTTATATAAGCAGCCAGAGCTAAGGTCAAAGCACTCTTGCCCAATGGCAATGTGTTTGTGTGTGTGTGTGTGTGTGTGTGTGCGCTGCCTTTTTTTGGCGTATTCGCAGCGGCGAAACATGGACACAACATTTACACACACTCACACACACACACACATGGATTTCTATGCATACATATATGCATGTGTATGTGTTTGTATCGAGCACAAAAGTAGGTCAGTTCGATATTTCAACGTGTTTTCATACACACAAAACTTACATGAATTTATGTACAAATATGCGTATGTATTATACATATATATGGAACATATATACCTACTATATATGTAAGCGTATTTCATTCATTGGCTCAGCATTGGCTCAATTTTCGTTGCAACAGGACGACAATCAAAGTGACACAATAGAATGATAGAATAAACGTATGCCCATAAAAGTATGCTATACAAATGTTTAAATGCATTTTGCCATAATTAAACAAGTATGGAAATGTTAAAATATTTAATGATGCCAAAGCGTAGCACAAATTGATTAACTAGCCAGTTTGATTTATACACATATATGCATATATATACATATATATATATATATATAAATATTATAAAATATACACAGACACACACACACACGCACACGCACGTTGAGCTTCGCCGCAAACTGAACGAAGTTCGCATGTTGTTAGTCAATGAATTTTAGATATACATGTGCAATTGCTCGGCGAGAAAGCATGAAGAGAGATGCGAAGACACAGAGACAGAGAAACAGGGTACGAAGAGAGGATGCGAAGAGAGAGCAAAGTATTAGTCAGCGTTTGCGCTGTGAGCAAGGCATCTTGTGTGCCCTCTCTCTCTCTCTCTCTCTCTCTCGCTTTATCTCCCTCTTCCTTGGTGTTGGTGTTGTTGCCTAGCTTTAAGCTGATTCTTTTACTTGTATCTTTGTATCTCAAAGATAGAATTATTTTGGTATTTTTTCTTAACGAAACTCAAAGCTTGCTTGCCAGTCGAGTGCCTGTGCCTCAAGTTTGCCCTCCAAAAGCCACCAAAAGGTTGTGCCAACTTTGCAGTAGGCCAACTATGTATATATATATATATGTGTATGTGTGTGTGTGTGTGCAAGTGTTAGTCAAGTGTCTTAGTGCTTGCTATTGCTTTGGCTCATTAATGACATAATCATGGCTAACAATTAGCTGCCATTGCCGCTGTGCGACAATCATTAAGCAACTTTGACTTCGACTTCGACTCTAAAACTTTGCATAACTATGAATCTAAATATGTATATAGCATATAGTATATACATATATATGTATATACTTACCGTTAATCGATGTCAATCGATGTTGTGCCTTTGTTGTTGCTGCTGCTGCTGCTATTGTTGTTGTTGCGGCTGATGATGATGTTTAGATGGTTGTTGTTGCTGTTGCTGGTGTTATTTGATGCTGCTGTTGCTGTTGCTGTTGCTATTGTTGTTGCAATAAACTGTCACAGATAATGCTGCAGTTATGCTGTTAACTATTGTTGTTGTTGCGATTGCTGCTGCTGTTGTTGGTGGTGTCGGTGTTGGTGTTGTTGTTGTTGTTGTTGTTGTTGTTGCTGTGGTTGCTCCTGTTGGTTTTGTTGTAGCTTACACATGGATATGCATCAACACACGCACCCACACATGCATACGGATCTGATGGATGACGACGCGGCGCGTTGCAACAATTTTTTTTTTCTTATTTAATTTTTTTTTTCTATTTCTTTGGTTTTTAGTTTGACTTTTCTATGCTTTTTTTCTTAGTTTAGGCGATGTGAACGCGTGCTTTTGTTTTTTTTTTTTCTGTTTTGTTTTTTCTATTTTATTTTAAATTATTATTAATATTAGTATTATTTAATTTATTTGGTGTTTTTATTATTATTTTTGCAGGTTTGTTGGTTCCCAGCACTGTTTGAACAACAATTAACAATTTGCAGTCAGGCAATGTGAATGGCGAGTACTCGTATAAATATGAATATGAATTTGAATATGAATATGAATATGAGTATGAATTTGAGTAGCTTTTTTGTCGAATGACAAGGACATGGTGCCTTAGATGTTGCCGTAACAGGAACCGTTGCCGACATGCATGTGCGTGTTTAGAATTTCTAAATGTATATGTATATATATATGTGTGTGTAGGTAAATGTGTGTGAGTATGAGTGCGTCTTATAGCCGGCGCAGTTGTGTTTTTTTATGTGTTTGATGTGGCTTTGGCTTTCAGTTGATTTGGCTCATTGTTGTTGTTGTTTTTTATTGTTGTTGCGCTATCGATTGATTGATTGATTGATTGTTCTTGCTGCTGCTGGCGTTTTGTTCCTATTTTTGTTACTTTTGCTTTCAATATATCTTGTTATTTGATTAATGCTTGACTTTTATTCATTCGAGCATCAGTTTTGTTGGCAATTGTTTGTCTTCATATTGCACTTACTGTGATTGACTGTGTAATGGAATGTGTGAGTGTATGTGTATATGTGTGTTTTCTTAATTATAGTACAAGCACAATATGGCACAAATTTCACTTGCAAAAGAGTCACAGGAAAAAAAGTTTTGTCTATATTTTTATTTTTTGTAATTTTGTTGAATCGTTCGCTGTTTGTTTATGTTTAAGCGACTTTGGACCGTCGAGCAGATTATTTTGTAGCATACTTTCGCGCGCACGTGAATAACGCAGCCAGCACCAAAGTCAAAGACAAATCAGTCAGGGCGAAAATGCTCTCCGAACGGAACAAAAGAGCAAGGGGCAGAGTGTAAGAAGTCGTGAGAGAAAAAGATTGAGAGTGAGAGTGAGAGCAGCTAACACTATTTACTTAACACTTTGTATGCTGTGCTATTTTACAAACTTATTTCAAATATTGTTCTTAATTTTAAACTGCAACGGAAGAAATTTAATAAAATCAATTTTAAAACTAAAAACTAACAAAACGCTTCCGATGAACACTTCAGCATTTTGCCATCCTGCTTTAACCTTAACGAAAAGTCTGAAGCAATTGATTGTTTGTGTTTCTTTTTTTTTGCCGCGGCAACGAATTCGCTGCAAAGAGGATACGCGCTCTCACCACGCTTCGCTCTCGTGGCCTGCGCCACTTGTTCGATGAGTGCACAAGGCAAGCAAATCCTCTCCAGCCGTACCTCCCCGCCCCCCCCTCGCTAACTAGTCGCCCGCTGCTGTTCAATGTGTCCATTTACTCGTTGTCAACACAACTTTTGTTGTGCTACTTTGCCGTCGCTGTCGCCGTCGTCGTCGCTATTCGCCGCATGCCTTAGTGACTTGACTTCTTATGCTATTTTTAGGTCATCAAATTGGTGGCCAGCTCTCTCGCTGCTACTCGCCGCACCACAATAACAACAACAACAACAACGACAACGACGACGACAACGACAACGACAACAATGTGAGTATAAATCCAGCCAACGTTGGTCGAAGTTGAAACGACGTTTGGAAACATTTGGCACCGGCCAGACTGGACCCCAAAACATTCTGGCAATCGTTGTTGGGCAAACCCATTTCCCTCTTCGCACTCCCCCTCTTCCCACTCGAGTTCGTTATTAGTTATGCCCCTTTAAAAATAGCACAGCTATTATCACAAATCATTATGACCTGCTGATCTGCTTTTGCATTGCATTTTATAGCATTGCCCAGTCAATTGGTCAATTAAGTCGGCCGCTATTTTTTTTTTTTTTTATTATATAGCACACAGATATAGTCAAGCATTTGCATGGCACTAGAAAATACATTTTAAATAGTATTTGCCAACATTTAGAAAACTTTTGCTATGGAAATAATTAGCATAATGAATATTTGCTATCGTTTGTTCAATTTTCTTTTTAACGCTTTTTGGGGTCATTTAATGAACAGAGTTCTTGGAGTTTACTAATCAATTCATAATCAATAATAGTGAGAGTTTTGTTTTTTTTTTTTTTTGTCTGTTTTGAAGTTTAATGTAGTGAAAATCGTTTGCATTTCAATAGTATTCTGTGCTATTAAAGGAAAATATACATATATAAATTATATACTCGTAAGGCTTCTTGATCCTTGATAAGAGTTAAATGACTGAAATTTATGTGGTGTTTGGTAAACTGATAACTGAGCTGAACGGACTGAGTGAGTGATATTTTACAATTTGTTACGGAATCGAAAAATTGCTGGACAATCAAACAAAAAAGTCATTGTCGCAGGGAAAGAAAAAACAACTATTGAACACACACGAGTGTGGGCTTGTGTGTGTGTGTGTGTGTGTGTGTCCTTTTAGACATTCTGTCCACATGCCATCCATTGTCACAGCACGTATTTAATAATTTATTTATGCGGCATTTACGTTATGTAAATTTGGCACACCCAACAAAAAGAACAAGAACAAGAACAACAACTACAACAACTACAACAAAAATCAGTAGCAGCTGAACAAGAAAACCAATTGAATAGCAACAATCAAATTGTGACAATAGACGAAGGAAATGGGCACACGCACATTTGTAGACACTGTAAACGGAAAAAGGCAATAGAAGTAGGGAAAAGTTTTGTTGGCTGTGGGGGGCTGGGGTGTTCAGCTGTGTAACCTTTTCGGTTTTATTCTTGTTGTTGTTGCTTGCGATACATATTTTTAAGCGCCCAAAAGTCGCAAGGAAATGAACATGCACACTCACACTCACACTCACACACACACACACACACATGTTACATGGCTGTTAAGCGACATTTTTGTGCGTTTTTCACACACACACGCATACATACATACATACATGCAGCAAATGTTGTGCGATGTTTGCCAATAAAAAGGGAAATTTCGGCTTTTGCCGAGAGAGAGAGAGAGCCATAGAGTTGAACGTGTATTTATTGTATTAACCTTTAATATGATTGCAAGCATTCACCCAAATCCTTTTCAGCCAGTATCCAAAAGTATGCAGTACTTGTATTTCAACAATGCACACAAAAGTATGCAGTGCTGACTGCAACATTGTTATTTATATTAGCGCACAAGAGTATGCAATGCTGAGCACAGCATTATTATATTCTGTTGGCGCACAGAAATATGCAACACCTAGCGCAATTTTAGTATTTAAGGAATGCGCATACGAGTATGCAATGCTTAGCGCAATGTTATTATTTACTGCAAGGGCACATAAGTAGGCAACACCTAGCGCCATTTAAGTATTAAATGTTAGCGCACAAAAAGTATGCAACTATGCATTTGACCGTCCCATCATTGTCGTTATGTAAAACAAACAAATAATAGCAATAGAACAACCAAAAATGGAAATGTCAGCACCATGTTTTCTAGATATGTCGAGTATTTACACATTAGAAACTGTCATTAATTTTATTGTTGGTCAACTGGCCAGGGTAAGCGGGCTAAACGACATATATAGTGTATATATATATATATATATATATATATGAGCTATAGAAATGTGGACAGCGTGTCGCCGATGTGAAAATAAAGCATGCAAAGCTAAAATTAACTGGAGCTTCAAGTTATTAAAGGCACAACAACCAAATCTTCGAGTTTTGGGCTCATTACGAAAAATTGCTGTTGCATACTTTTGTGCTGCAGGCAAATAAAATGGAATGTTGCTGATGTTGTAGCTGTTGTTGTTGTTGGTGCCGCGCTAGACAAGCAAACAACTTCAAAAGCGTTGCACAATTTTCGTTCGTAGAGAAAGTAGGCAAAGCGACAAACAAGGCAGTCAGGCAATTTTGTAGCCTCTCGTAGCCCTCTCCCCTCTACACAAACCCTTCTCGCTGGCCTCTTCATGTCCCTGTGCTTGTTTCTTTCTGCTTTTTTCCAGTTGCCTGTTTCGTTACTCGCCTTGTCGTCATCGTCATCGTCATCGTCGTTCGGCTAAATTTTTGCGCACAACACGAAACGCGATATGGCACACGCGCGTGCTGCGCTGCCAGAGGCGTAGAGCCTCGCATTGCAAGGGGGGCGGAGGGTTGCTATGTGTGTGTGTGTGTGTGTGTGTGTGAGGGGTTACATGCTTGCCTTAGTTTAGCCAGTTAGCGAGGCGCCAGCCTAACTGACTGACTGACTGACTGAGTGACTGACTTTGCTATACCAACCCAACCCAAGCTCTCTTCCCCGCCCTCCCGCCTCCCACCCCCTGCACCCTCTGCCTAGCCTTTGCTGCAGAGTTTGTGTGCGGCACGGCGACTGCTCGGATTTCGCTGCTATTTTTTTTCGAGTTGAGTTAAGTTGAATTGTGTTGTGTTGTGTTGAGTTGAGTTTCGTGCCAGCCCAGACTTCGTCCTGTTCGTCGTTGTCGTTGTCGTTGTCGTTGTCGCTGGCATTGCCTCACATACACATGGCATATGCGCGCTTTGAAAAGGGACATGCCAGATACAGTTACACGCATACACACACACACACACACACACACACACGCACACATACATATGTACATGCATGCACGTAAACACACATAACCTAAACAGTCAGGCACAACAACAGCAACAACAACAATAAGTTGAAGACAAGCCACGAAAAATCGAAAGTCCAAACACACACTTACACACACACACACACATACACACACACGCACACACACACACGCACACGCACAAAGGCACACTTTAAAAGCACTCCAAAAAACCACACACTTGCAGCCTTGCATGCGTGCGTGCGTATCTGTGTGTGTGTGTGTGTGTGTGTGTGTGTGCTTCAGCGTGTCTGTATGTATATGTATGTGTGTGTTTGTAAAATTTTCGTTGCCTACTTAAGAGCGCTGTTTGCTGGCATTTCAAACAAATTGCAAGTTATGCATTCGCATTTGGGCTGCGTAACACACAAGCATACACACACACACACACACACACACACAGACAAACGCTGCCTGAGTTGCGAGGCGTATACGCAATCTTTTTGCTTTTGGGCCACAGCAAGTATACGCCACGTTTTACACACACACACATACAAAGAGAGAGAGAGAATTGCCGCTGTCACACACACACACACACACACACACACACACACACACACTCACACGCGTCAAACAACAACAAAAAAATTAATATATATATATATATATATAATCTATAACTTTATATATGCTTATAGTATATAAGACAAATGTTGCGTTACGTTTGCAGCTTGTTCGCTTCCTTTGCTTTACTCTGCTTTGCTTTTCCTTTACTCTGTTTTATTTTAATTTTAATTTATATATTTCTTTTTTTTTTTTTGGAGCACTTGAAAAAAATACAAAAAAAAATGCCAAAAAAAATGAAACAAAATAACTTTGAGAACTTATGTAAAACGTTTTGTTTGCTTGCGCACTGAGTTTGCCTTTAAAATATATATAATATATATATATATATATATGGTATATATAGTATATACAATATATGTATTAAAGTACGGGCTATATATTATATGCTATGCATATGTATTTACATAAATATATATATATATATATATATATATGTATATATAGAGCCAACATATTTTTGTTTCGAATTTCAAACACTTTGCTGCTCTTTTCTTTTTTTTTTTTTTTTTTTTAGGGAAGACGGGGCGGAGTTTCCTACTTGTCTCTGCTTCTGACTTTGAGTGCGGCCAAGAAGATCTCTGTATTTTGCATTTTTTGTATTTTGTTTGTGATTGTTTTGCTTTTTTTTAAATGTTTAAAATTATATAAAATTTTTGCTCATTTTCTTTTTGATTGTTTCTGTTTCTGTTTCAGTTTCAGTTTAAGCTTTGTTTTTTTTTTTTTTTTTTTTTTTGTGGCTGACTGCTGTTTTGTTACCCGTAATCCGTTCGTCTCCGTGGTTCACTGAAACTGTCAGCTGCCGCAGCGCGTGTGCGTTCACAGAGTGCGACTTTCGTTCAGTTTTGGCCATTTCGGGCATTCGGGCCAACAGTATCGCCCGCGTTGGCCATCGGCTTCGCCAAACGATTTCAGCTTCGTTTGAGCTTCGTGTCGTTTCGTTGCGCCTCGGATTTGTGCCACTTTTGCGTTGTCGGAGAGCGAATGAGCGGTGAGTGGTGAACGGAGAAAGGGAGAACGAAGAGCATGCCACATGCCACATGCCACACTCGGTCATTGGGACAGGCCCAGGATAACGAGTAGAACGGCTAACGGAACGAGCAGCGCAACAGCAACAACAAGAACGACAACGACAACGACAACGACAACAATTATATAGTTGGTTAAAGTGTGAGGCACAAAAAGGCTGCATACGTCAAGCATGGCAAGCATTTTGACTTTGCAAAGCCAGCAATGACTTTGTGTCTTTGCAACAGTGCTCTGGCTATGCAGTATGCCGGCATCTACACCCACACACACACACACACACCGCACTGACCCCCAGTGGACGTGAATGTGCGTTGATGTCCAGGGCAAGCCTTGGGCAAACATTTGATAGCAACTGCCTTCTTGACTAATTGACCATAACCGACACATGACAATTAAGCCAGGTGCACTAACTGATAAACGTATGTACCTACTCAATTCCCACACCATCATTATCCCTTCCCCTTTCACTTTTCCCCCTTCCAGCACCTCTCTAGGACTCTCCCCCACCGTACGACCCTTACACTTCACACACTCAATCGCACTGAAAAGCAGCCATAAATTGATTGACATTAAACGCTTCTGTCGTAACCATTTCAACTTTTATGCTGCCAAGTGCATCCATTTGAACGATACTATGCAATTTATCATTGTTTATCACACATTGTGCTCAAAATGATGACCAAAAAGTTGAACAACTTATCAACAATATACTAAACATACAAAATGTGTGTATATTTTATGTATATCCTTGATCAGTATCAACGATCTCAGCAACTATATAAGGCTTCTAACTGCATGGATACTTGTTTAATCTAATATGGAAGCAACGCTGAAAGATTCATTAAGATCGGTTTATAAATATGAAAAATAATCCGAAAAGAAAGAAAAGATTGTTATCCATTGCACTTTGCGGCTAACACATGTGTGCGAGCGAGACGGCGAAGGACTGCGATACATGCATTTGTAAATGAAGTGACGTAGCACTCAGCTTTTGATTGAGTATGTATTCATATGCAAAAGCTTATTTTATTATAGAGAACTGTACAGGGTACTATGCTGTCGCGTGCACTCGACTGATCCGCTCGTTTTTTATAACTCAATTGTTGTTCACTTCATTTCATGCTGCGAATTGATTCTCGATACTTTTGTGATTTTCACTATAGCAAACAATTGTACAGAAATAGGTTTATGATAAGTTTTCTAGATATTTAGCATTTTTATTTAGTTAGAAATACTTTGTTACTTATTTCATATCTATTTGCCTTCTCTGTTCGCATTGCTCAAGTTGTCCGATCCAAGCCAAACTGCGAGAGCGAGAACACTAGCTCGATCGATCTGCTTATTCTATATAGGCAAAGCGAGATAGCAACAAGGTGTCTACAATCAGGGATGGGAGTATGTACATTGTATATATGTTAGTGATGGGACATCTGTATAGCTATCGGTCTGCAACACAGCTCTGTTTCTTCTAAATTTCTATTGCTTAACAATTTCGAAATTTGGAATTTTATTTTGGCGTTTTAAACGTGTTCTAAGTAAAATTTGTATTTTATTTCACTTAAATTTCTAAACTCACCCAGTTCTTGGCTGCAATTAATTCATTAATTAACATCTTTCTGAAGAATGCAAGGAAGTGGAGATCGAGGAGAATCCTGAAGACATTTGTGGCTACTTGAAATGTGTAAATGGAAGTTTATCTGAAGTAAACTGCACCAGTGGAAGCTACAATAAGCGGAGTCTGTTCCTTAAATCCCGATAGCTGTATTGAACGTGAGATCGTTGAAGTTCCCGAAGAGTGTGGCGGATACTTGCAGTGTGTCAATGGAGAATATGTTAACCAAATGTGTTCAAATGTTTGCTACTTTCATCGAACATTGACGAATTGTGTGATCGATAATAATGGCATTTGTACATCGATAACTGAGAGTTGTGTGGCAGGTGATCGGGCGATAGATCCTGAAGATTGCGCATCCTATCGAGACTGCATCGATGGTGATTCTAACCTGAACAGCAGCATCAAGATCGATGTTATCGATGAGAATTGTGTGTGAAAACGAAATCTAACATTAGTTAATTGAGCAAGTAGTAATTGTTAATATGATGACGTAATATACAAGTTTCAGATACATTTGTGATAATTGAGTTGCATCAGAGCGAGAGAAACTAGCAGTCATATATTGTATAATATAATGAAGCAGATTGGGAGGGGGAGAACCTCTCCCGATGAGCAGGCAGTATCGCCGTATTACACGTCCCAGACAAAAGTTCCAAATTGTTCCGAGCTTGTTTCGAGTTTCAAATTCGCTTCAAATTCACACACGTTTGAAGACTTTGCATTTTTAGCGACTTAGTTGATTAAACTTTGTCAAATATAAGTAAAAACAAGCGGATCAGTCGAGGCGCATGCGATAGTTTAGTACCCTGCATCAGTAATTTCAACTGAAAGAGGCTAAGGCTACAGTCGACCGCAATCGACAGTGGGAGACTCTGTACTTTTCGTGAGGACCGTGGCGTGGGCGTGGCAAAAATTAAAAAAATAAATTTATACACTGACGGTGTAGTTTCGAACCCCAGACCTCTTGCTTGCAAATCCTACGTCTTCTAAGTTGAACTACTGATTTATAACGTTCACACGCAGCAATCTCAATACATAAATTCGAATTTCGAACTAAATTTTATTATTTATATTTTTTTAAAGATTTTGCTACTTTCTGACAAATTATGTAGAATTTATAATATATATTTAAATAAAATAACAATAATTAATTAATAATTGAATAATTGAAAAATAAAACTCAAATTTGAAATTGTCAGCAGCGAGATTTGAACCCGCGCACTCGTAGCGAGTCTTGCTGTTGTTGTTGCTGTAATGCTGCTCAGCCCTCATGAATTTCTAGCTCATTCATTCCTTAAAATCTTCTGTGTTTATGTTGAAATTTTCGGAGAACGTCCGCACACGGGCACACTTGATGTGTACCAAAACAGCCAAGCGTGGCAACTCTGTAGCTTTTCGATTTGCGTGGGCGGAAGGGGGCATGGCAAAAATCTAAAACAAACTTGATCTGCCTGCACACTATAAGAGTATTGTCACCAAATTTGGTAGCTCTAGTTCTTATAGTCTCTGAGATCTAGGTGTTCATACGGACGGACAGCATCGGCTGTTGATGCTGATCAAGAATATATATACTTTATAGGGTCGGATATGACTCCGCACAAATCGCTTTCTTCAAACTTAGAAGACTATGTACTTTTTATACCCTGTGCCCATTAAAAATGGGCAAAAAAAGGGTATAACAATTTTGTGCAAATGTATGTAACAGGCAGAAGGAGGCATCTCCGACCCTATAAAGTATATATATTCTTAATCAGTATCAATAGCCGAGTCGATTGAGCCATGTCCGTCTGTCTGTCCGTCTGTCCGTCTGTCTGTATGAACGCGTCGATCTCAGCAACTATAAGAGCTAGAGACACCAAATTTGGCATGAAGGTTCCTGTATACCCTCTCCAGATCGAGTTTATGTTAGATTTTCGATATCTTTCCCCCCACCTTCGTAATTAAAAAAAAACGTATTATGGCCACATTTCTCAACGTAGGCACTTCTAACTTAACAAGTGCGTTAAGAATGATATATAGAAGGAACGCTGAAAGTTTCATCAAGATCGGTTTATAAATAAGACAGAAACTCAGCAAAGAAATTAAAGTTTTTTTTTTTTTTTTCCATTGAATCGTTGAGCAGCAGGCAGCACATGTGTGCGAGCGAGATAGCGAACGACTGTGACACATGCGTCTGCTTACCATGTGTGCATATTTGTGAAAGCGAGATAGCGAACTACTATGACACAAGCATAAGTAAATTAAGTGTCGTAACACTCAGCTTTGATTGAATATGTATACATATGTGAAAGCTTGCTGTTATAAGCAAGAAATAAGCAGAAATCATATGCTAAATGAAAGTTTCAAAAGAGTATTCTTCAATAAACACCTGCTACGTTCTTATTTCTATTATAATCAAAATACTTAATCCGCTTGTTTAAAGTACAGAGTCTAATAAATTAAATTACATTTTCATTTAGCATAATTTCGTAAGTTCTGCCTGTTCTGACTTTCTATTTCGTATCAATTCCACAATGTGGAGTTGAGCTTCTAACAGTTTTAGTATTTTCATTACATTTCCCAAAGCAAAAGTTCAAATTTCTTTAGGAAATATTTCTAAGCTTGTTCTGAGTTTCGAATTCATTTCAATTTCACAACAATTTCACAGACATTTGTTAAGCACATTTTTGTAAGAGTTGAAATTGAATGAACATCTCATAATTTCAGTAAGATAATTTCCAAAAGCAAAAATTACTCAAACCATTCCGGGTTTCAGATTCGTTTGGAAATTCATATAAATTTCACGAAAATTGATCAACGAGTTGGAATTACGAGAAGAGCTTTGATTGAATTGGCGTTTTCATTGCGAGCTAAAACGTTTGCGAAAAAAAAAAACAAAACAAAACAAAACAAAACTTCAATATACTCAGCAGTCGACGTGTTCTGAGTTCAAAGTTCAATTCACACAGCTATACATTGAGTGTAGAGTGTAGAGAGGAAACTCTCTCAGTTGCAAGTTCACTTGATTCACAGTCTGCAGCAGCGACTTTAGCTTATATATTGCGCTGAAATTTGCTGCGAATGTGGCATACGGAATGGGCATGCATTAAACATGGCAAGCAGCAAGCAGCAAGCAGCAAACAGCACAAGATGGGAAATTCAACAACAAAAATTTACTTGGAATTTAAATCGAACAATGTTCAAAACGGATTTGAATTCATGGGGAAATATAACAAATGCAAAATGAAAAGTATGCTACATAAATGTTAAAGCACAGACAACAATGCCAGCGACAAAAAGCAGGGAACAACAACAATAATATCAACTGTATTATTAACTACAAAAGCAATGGCAACAACAACAGCAACAACAGCAACAACGGCAACAGCAGCCGCCCACGTTGTCGCCCCCGCCACTTCACGCCATGCCGCTCCGCGCCACGCCCACCATTACTTATTAGCTTTCAGTGCGTGTTGGCCAACATGGCGTATGAGCAATGCGAGCTGTCACACTGTAAGTGTGTGTGTGTGTGTGTGTGTGTGTGTGTGTGTGTGCGAAACAACTGCGGATGATGTCAGCAAACGAAGCGAAATCGTTTGTATGTCGTTGCTTCGGCATGTGTGTATGTGTGTTGTGTGTGTGTGTGTGTGTTGTGTGTGTGTTGTGTGTGTGTGTTGTGTGTGTGTGTGGCATGCAACACTGCCGCAGCAGCAACAGCAACAGCAGCAAAGAAATGAAAAAAAAGGGAAGAATAAAAAAAGAACGTCAGTGTGGCAACAAAGTCGCACGTACGTCCTCGTAGTGTCCTCGCACACACACACACACACACACACACACACACACACACACACACACAACACACACACATACACAACACACACACATACAAAACACACATACAACACTCCTTTACCACGCGCGTCTTTCGTTTTGTGTGTGTCTTTTTCACTCTCTCTCTCTCTCTCTCTCTCTGTCTTTCTATCTCTCTCTCACACACACACTCTCTCTTTCGCTCTTTCTTTGCCCTTTTCCCTTTTTCATTTTTTGCTACTCTTTATTTATTTGTTGTTATTGTTGTTGTTGTTGTTGTTACCCATTTCATTTTGCGGCCATTGCGGTTGCTATTGTTGTTGTTGTTGTTGCTGCTGCTGTCGTTGTTGTTGTTGTTGTTGATGTTGGGCAAAAGTAAAAAGGCGCTCATTTCATGAATGAACAATGACGACATTCTGACAGAGGCAACGCTTGCCAGCAACAACAACAACAACAACAACAACAATAGCAAGTGTGCTTAGCAAATGGTGGAAGGGGTAGCAGTGGTTGATTGGTGGTGGCAGGGGGTGTGCGGTTTGAATACCAACAGAGGGAGAAGGCATGGCAGTTGCAATGCAGCGCTATCTGTCGTCCATCACATTGTCAAGTGCGACTAAATTTCCGCACCTTTGTTTACACAACAACTACAACAACAGACAGACGCACACACACACACACACACACACACACACACAGCAACAGATACACTTAAGGGATTGATTTGAATGACGTTCATCGAGCAATAGAATGTATGTACTATGTACATGCATACAGCCCACGTTGTAAATGCTAAATGACAATGTGGAACACAAGTTACAAACACAATCCACTGCGACATATATTGCATACTTTTAGGATCAACTTGAAATTCAATGCAATAACAAATGTCAAATCAAATCTATAATCAATAATTAAATGTAATGTAATGTATTATAATGATATTCCCATTTAAATTAAATAAACAAAGTAAATTTATCTATTTCAAATGTTAAGCTAATATCTCTTACATATAAGTTACACACACATTTAATGCTGCTTCTCTTCAAAAGTAATTCTCAACAATGTCTCTGCATATTATTGTTTGACTATTGGCCTCTCAATTTACCGGAGCTTTGAAGCTTGATAACTTTTCAATTAATAACTCTGAATTAGTATTTTAATAGCTACATAGCTTATTCAGGTTTTCTTTGATTGTTTTGTCCACATTTCAATTTAAAATTGTGTGTTTAACTGATTATATTTATGAATAACAATTAAGTTTTTATTACAAAAAGTATCAACAGTATAAAATCTGAAGTTAATTCAAAAATATTTAAAATGTCGACTTTTGATGTTACCAATTAATCTAAAACTGCAGTTTTACAAAAGCATAAAATCTAAATCTAAACCTAAAAAAGTTAAAAATTCTTCTTAAATATTTGGGACATAATTTTCTATTATAAATTAATATTATTATTAATTTACATTATATGAATTTTACTATTATTATTATTAATTATTATTAAATTTATCATTTAATTTTAATTTTTTAAACATATAATTAATTTATTATGAATATTAAATGAAATTATTATTACTTATTATTGAAATTATTCTTATTATTACTTAATGTTCGAGTTTTACATCTTCTCTTAATCTTAAGCAATGTTGCTTTTTCTTATTATTATAAAATTTATTTCAACTTGTTGTATTTAGACTTTTTACATATGTATGTCATACAAAATTAATAACAAAATAAAAACCTTAAACATGAATCATATTGCTTTATTTTCTTATTATAAAATTTATTTAATTAGCTTTTTTCTTTTCATTATTATTTAAATTGAACTCTTTCTTTTGCAAATTCAAACAGTTACGTTTAGGACTTGTGAAAAGTAAATTCAGATACAGACTCAAGTTACTGTTGAAGTCAAGGCAAGTTAAATCTGATGAATGCCAGTCAATTCTTAGCTCGAATCCCTTTAACACAGTTCACTATCAAGTTCTTAGCGGGATTTCAGCCTATTTAAAGGCGGGAAGTAAACGTTGTGACGACAGGTACCATTTTGGGTCGAGTGCAAGTGCACTTTCCATTTCAACGAGCTGTTCCGTCTCCTGCTGCGTGCGGCTTGGAACATTTCACAGGGAGGGGTGACGAGGGCTGTCGGTATACCAAAAAGGGGAAAGCCAGTGAGGGAGGTGGGTATGGGGCAGGTTGACCTCTAACTGCCAGGCAATGGCGTTATGTATGGGTGTGTGTGTGTGTATGTGTAATCTACACCTGGAGCGACCCTGCACCCTCGTCTACCTGCCCACCTTCCTCTCCCCCTCCCCCCATCCCTGTGGCCACCCCTCACCTTTCTCTTATTCGTCCTTGCCATCGTCGCGCCCTCATCTTCCCGGTTTACTCGGTATACTCGAATTAACATAACCTTACATTATTCAACTCTGCGTTTCCTTTGCACATTGCAAGGACAGCTAGCTTGTGTGGAGCGGGCAGGGAAGGTGGGAAGGTGTCTCTGTGATATGGGGTAAGAGGTGAAAGGGGCGCAGCAGGAGGGGAAGAGGGAGTAAATGAGGGATTGAGGGATCGAGCGAGAGAGAGAGAGGGAGAGGGAGACAGGGAGAGGAAGAGGGGGAGAGAGGGAGAGAGAAAGGGAGGAAGAGACAGGGAGGGAGAGGGAATGGAAAAGGAGAAGAGTGAAGCTAAATTTACATAAATTTGGTTTATGAGTCGCGCGTGTTACGTTGCGATCCCGCCTGTTGTTGTTATTGTTGTTGTTGTTGCTATTGTTGTTGCTGCTTACGTGCTGACAGTTTGGAGAACCATCGACAGCAACAACAACAGCAATGTGAACAACATTATAGTAAATATAACAAGGCTAATTATGCCATCGTCGTCGCCATTGCCTGCGTCATTGTAATTACGCGTAATACTCAAGTACTTTGTAAATGTGAGATCGTTGATTTATACATACACACACACATACACCTATACACACACACACATACCCACACATAGACACACACACCCAAACACATAACTAGCAACAGAGAAAACTGTTGGAATTAAACATTATCCTTATTGAAAATTTAACTCAACTTAAGCTAGGTATTGTTGACCGGCCTTGTCCGTGTTTTAATAGCATTACAAATAATATTTAAAAACACAAGAAAACACACAAATTCGCAACAGAATGGCGAAGATCTCCTGAATTACATTTTATTGGAATCAATCAACTCCCAAATTAGAAAATATTTTATTTTAAAACGGTCAATCACTAAGTCAATCACTCAGTCAATCAGTCAATCTCCAAGGCAGCCACTTAATTACTTATTAATCAGTTAATCACTTTGTCGCTCAGTTATACATTTAGTCAATCAATAAGTCAGTCAATCAAGCTGTCAATCAGTCATGCATTTATCAGTTAATGTCAGTAGAGTTAGCAACGCAATCAATTTGTTAGTCAATCATTCACTTAGTCAATCAATCGGTTTGTCAATCAATATCTTAGTTAATCATCTTAATCATCCCCTCTGCCAGTCAGTGAAGCACTTAGTCAATTAGTTAGTCAATCACGTAGTCAATCATCAGTTAATTAATCCATTTTTCAATCAGCCAATCAAGCCATATATTTTAGACTCTCTTAGTTAGCCAGACAATCACGCTGTCAATCAGTCATTCACTTAGTCAGTCAATCAATCTCTTAGTTAACCAGTCAATCATGTTCGCAGTCATTCAGCCAATCTAACAGTCAGTCTCATAGTCAGTCTGTTAATAAGATATCAATCAGTCAATCATTTAGGCAATGTGCCAATCAATCCCTTTGTCAGTCAGTCAATCACTTAGACAATCAGCCCATCTATCACGTTATCTCTTAACAAACCAATAGAAAAACTCTCTCTATCAGTCAATCTCTCAATTACCCAATCAATCACATTGGCAGTCAGTGAAGCACTCAGTCCATAAATCACTCAATCAACCAATCTGCTTGTTAGCCAGCTTATCACTTATTAATCAGTCGAGCATTCAATCACCCAGTCAATCAATCAATCAGAGAATCACTCAATTAATTAGCCATTAAATCATTTAATCTCTTAGTTAATCAGTCAATCAATTTGTCAGTTCACTTGTCATTCAATTTCTAGGTTATGTAGTCAATAAGTCAGTCGATCAACCATTTAGTCAATCACCTAATCAATCAATCAATCAGTAATTCACTCAGTTAATCAATTAATCAGTTAATCTATTAATCAACCAGTCAATCTCTTTGCGAGTAATTCAAGCATCTTGTCAATCAGTCAATCAAACACTCAATCAGATAAACAAAGAATTGTACAGATATTTTAATGAAATATCAGAGTTTTCCAAGTTCTCAAAATCAGTGCTAACATTAAATTTACAATTGTAAATTTGCTCCACACACGCACACACATACAGGCACATGCATATACACACACATACATGCATACATACTGATGCAGATAGATTTACATGCCGTTAAGTATGCAACATGAGCGTCCACTCATTGGCCAGAATAATTTGCAGCAGCCAACGAAATGAGCAATTTACCAACGCACCTTTATCCCGCCCCTTCCTTGTCCCCAGCTGTGCAGCTGCCGCAAAGCAAGCAGAGCTCACAGCACAGACCCCTCTCCCCTCTAGTGGGAGCCTCCCTTGCCACAGCCAATAACCACAGAGCCTCATTCGTTTTTCGCTTTGCATTTCACTTCGTGTTTCAATCCGTTGCTCTGGCAACCAACAACAACAACAACAATGACGACGCCGACAACGAGCGTTAAAATGTGCAGCAAACACGCGATTAAAGTCCACAAATAAGAGGTGGTTCACTGGGATGAGGATGGGGGGAGGTGGGAGGGGGAGTGAGGAAGTGAGACGAGGGTTGCTCACAAATAGGCAGAAATCATCCAAATGCCACGAAGTGAAACGTTTGCCGCACTCCCCGCGCTCACCCACAGTTGCAGTCAATTTGTGGGGCAGATATTCTCGCAACTACCTCACTACTTACACCAACCACCCACCCCCCCCCACCCTCCACCCCCCATCCCACCAGTGTACGCCTTTCTGCAGGCAAGCAACATGTGCGAGTGCAGCTGCACCAGTGCCAAGGCAAATGCTAAAGCCAGCATGAGAGGGTATTGCAGAACGGTGGGGTACAGGGGCAATACCCCTCTCACACACACGCACACACACACACACACACCACTGTTGCCTTGGGTTTGGGGTAAATGTACGGCACGCGATTTGCTCAACTGCTGCATGCAGTTGACTGATTTTTGGCAGCCTCAAAATGGAGCACAACATGCAAAGCAAGTGTGTGTGTGTGTGTGTGTGTGTGTGTGTGTCTATGTATCTATGTGTCTCTTTCTTTCCCTCCATCTGTGTGTGTGTGTGTGAGTCTGCTGATGCCATTTGGTTCATTGTTTTTCGGGGTTAACTGCAATGCGCTGCGGGCGATGAACGTTGAACGGTGGACATTGTGTTGCCCTCCCCTGGCTTCTTGCCATTTGCAATCCACATAGCATCCACACTTTATGTACTGTGCACTTAAATGCTCGCTGCATTCGACACAATTCAGCTTTTGTCCAGCTGTCAGCTGTCTTGCGATCTTTGGCATGTGTTCACCATTAAGGTTATGTTTACTGCATAACCTGGAGCCCCGTTTTAACGGACTAAATGAGGACAAACAGAGTTAGCTGTAAAACGAATACTCGTAAGACATATTCATACATTTCCATATATGCATGTAGTTGTATTATGAATCTATTAAATCAAATCAATCAAAATATATTTAAAGAAAATTAACTTAAGCTTGTTTTTGCACTTAGATGCTACACATTTAAAGAACATAATTGAAAATTCGTGACCTGCATAATATTTTAATAAGTAGTTCTTGTAGTGCTACAATGCTGAATGGAATAAAATATAAATAAGAAATATTAACGAAAAACTTGTCCAATGTTGTACAGTATTTGGCCTTTGTCAGAAGTTTCTTCAAAGTTTCTTTATGTTGGAAGCAGAACTACATATCCTGATGCAATCTTAATTACAAAAGTTCCAAAAATTATTTTCAAAACTAATTTTATGCTGAAAGTAAACAAGAGAGTTTGCAGATCCGTTATGTGAACCATGGACTTAAAATCATTTTGCCGTTATTTCAATTAAATTATTAAACGAAGCTTAGGTGTAGCTGTGTAAAGAACACAAAAACTAGAGATACTTTTCGAGCACAATGAAAGCATTTTATGGTGCGGGTTCAGCTCCATTGATTATCATAATCAACGCTTAAATGCAGATTAAAAGCCAATTAATTATGCGGGTACACACACACCCACACACACACACACACACCCACAGGCACGCACACACATACAGTGATAAAGTTTAGCTCACGATTGTGGGCTGCTCCATTCTGTTCCTTATTGCTGTTGTTGTTCTTGTTGCTGTCCGCCTTCTAATGGCGTCATTACGCGCGCGTTCTGATAACGGTTAATGAAACACACGAAAAAAGACAAACAATAACCTGACAAGTGCTGAAAAATTCATCAAAAAATAAAACGACACACACACACACAGCTTGGACATTAGTTTTTGTTTTAAATCGTTTCGTGTCCTTTACGCATATTGCCTGCATATCCATAAGTGTGTGTGTCGTAATTGGCAGCCTGTGCCACACCGATGACATCATGCAACGGCGGAGACAGCGACGCGCCAAACACCTTTTACAGTTGCCAAGTGTCCCCCTTAATATACAAGTGTGTGTGTGTATGTGTGTGTGTGTATGTATGTGTGTGTGTGTGTATGTGTGCGGGCTTGGCTAACGCTTCAATTGGCCCTATTATAAATAGCAACTGACCAACGCATAAACATACACACACATACACACACACACACACACACCCACACAAACTCACATACTTACATAGATAAATACTTGTGATGAGCGCGTGACGTAATCACTTAGTCACGTGAATTTGCCTCAAGTGTAAAAATGCACCAAAAAATACCAAATACATTAGCTCCTTACATTAGTTTAACTAATTGAGGTTAGATTTACTCTTAGGCTCTTCATCGACTGCGCTAGATTGGCATACAAAAATGAACCAAAATATACCAAAAGCATTAGCTCCTTAAACTAGTTTCACTAACTGAGGTTAGATTTTCTCATAGTAATATTATTGCTTAAAACTTGTTGTTGCGAGCATGAATTTCAGTTTATAAAATGAATACCCAGATGAGATATCAATCTATTGTTACGCGTATTAATCATTTATAGCATTTGTAGTATATTTCTGTCAGAGTAAGTGAGAAAGCTTCCCTTTGACCTTTGAGAGACCAGAGACAAAATCAGTAGAAAGCGAATTGACCAACCCAATAAATTAAAGCAAGCACTTTTGTGAATTTGTTTATATATATATATATGTATATATATATGCATATATATCGTACAAAATGTTCAAACAACAAAAAAATATATATATTATGTATATATATTTTGTTAAGAATTTGTTAAATTATGTAATATTTGAATTGTTGCCTTGTGTTGTTGTTGTTGTTAATGTTATTGCAAGCTAAAACTCAGCTTTAGTTTATAAGGGATTTTAGTTTTTTTTTTTTTGTTTGTTTTTAATTTGTTAGAATTGGATTATGAAACTGTGTAATTAATTTTGTTGTTGCTATTTTTTTTTTGTATATTTTCATATAGTTTTTTAGTTTTAGTTTCGAGTTTTAATTCGATTTGCTAATTAAATAAGTTATAGAAATTGTTTGCCGTTCTTTTTTATGTTTTTTAAGATTATGCAAATAGCTTAAACCTCTCAATTTGTCATTAAGTATTAAATATATAATATTATATCTATACATATATAAATATATATACGCATATATCGACACTTAGTATATATATATTTATATATGTATACATATCGGGATATATATACTATATGCATATTCATATTTATTTTTAAGACGTAATTTAACGGCTACTTTGCTTTGTATAAATTCTGTTCTTTTTTTCTTCTTATATTTTTTTAATTTCATATCTTTTATTTTTTGTATTTTTTTTTTTTTTTTGTTGCTTCGATTTTCCATCAATTTTCGTACTGGGCGTCATTTAAAATGCATATCAAAGTTCTTAATTACAATACATAATTCGGATAGGTGTATTTTGATGTTGTTATTGTTAATTTAAATAATTTTCTGGAGGGGACCATTAGATGTTTATGTTAAATACAAATGTAAATTTAATTGTATTTATGTTTTTGTTTTTTTGTTGTTTGCTTACATGCCCGCTGCTAATTGTTTATTGTTTGTCTACGCTTTTTTTTTTTTTTAGTAGGTAAATCTTTGACTTTTTTATTTAATTTAATATTAGAGCTAAAATTATAAAAAATTTACTTTTCATTTTAATTATTATATGTATATTTATATATATATATATATATTTAGCTGGCGTTTTGCGTGCTCGGTTATGTTTATTGCATTCTCAATATTTGTTGTTGTTGTTTTGTTGATGTTGTTGTTGTTACGTTCATTTTTATTTTTTCTACAATTTATTCGTTATGTTTTATGGTACAAAATTTACTTTAGTATATTTTTTTCGTCTCTAAATTTCTTATTATGCATTTTCTATTTGTTTTTTATTTTTTTTTCTTTTGATTTTAGAATTTCTTTTAAGGTTTTTTTGGGGGAAGGGGAAGGGAATATGCATAAATTGAATTGTGCGACAGATTCATATTATTTATCAAAATTGAATCAGCCCATTCCGAATTCCGCTTTCACAGCAATCTCACCATTAAAATGTCTATAGCATACTTTTTGTTGTCCAAATGAAAATGTATTCTTTTTCCTTCTCTATTTATCAATAAAAACAAAAATGTCCGCGGAATTCCGTCGAAAGTGTAATTTGGAATAGGCCGGAGAAATATGTTTGAAAATTCAAAAAAAAAAAACCCTATTGAAATTGGCGAAGCAAATGGACACGACATACTAGAATACGTGTGTTCCACTAACAAAGAAGAAGGGGAAATGATGAAGGGAAAAACAAAGTGGAGGCAGCATTGGAAAAGAAAGATTTGCGATAAATTGTACTTAATCAAATGTTTTTTATGATTTACCTTTATTATTAAACGAATTTACAACTCGCGCGAATAAATTTCATAAAAGTAGGGAAAACAAAAGAGAAACATTTAATTGTGTATATTATATGTTTGACGTAGTAAAACTCGGTTGTCGCAAGCAAAAAAAAAAAGAATAATTAATTCATACATTTCGCTTAATTAATATACTTGCCCTGCGCATTACAATTATCTACAAGAAAAAAAATATATATATTTATCTTCGTTTAGTTTAGCTTTAGCTTTAGTTTTATATTATGTTTTATATCAATGCCGCCGCCGTCGCCGTCACCGTCGCCCCTCCCTCGGTCAGTTCTGTCAGTCAGTGG
This sequence comes from Drosophila funebris, assembly GCA_018901825.1. Taxonomy (NCBI): domain Eukaryota; kingdom Metazoa; phylum Arthropoda; class Insecta; order Diptera; family Drosophilidae; genus Drosophila; species Drosophila funebris. Next base: position 3,213,943 of record JAEIFK010000454.1, read on the forward strand.
GAATCTTGCGCCAAATTGAAGCCGACAACAACAAGAATTTTACGAAAATGTATATTAACAAAAAAAAAATAGATTTTAATTTAAAAAAAAAAATCTAGAAATATATATTATTACAAAACGAAAGAGAGAGAGAGGGAGAAAGGGAGGGAGAGAGAGAGAGAAATATAATGAAAAACTGTGGTCAAATATATTGAACATCGCGAATTACACTTTTGCTTTGCTTGGTTTACACAATTTTTGTTTAAATATATATATATATATAGGTATATATATATATAGGTATATATATATATATGTATACATATATATATATATATATAAATTTGTTGCTTGCTTTTGCTGTTATGGTTTTCCTTTTGTAATACGTACTTAGTTGGTGTTTTAGATTTCACTGCAATTCTGTTTGTTTTCTTTTTTCTTTGTTTTTCTTTTTTTTGTAATTTTTGTTTAATATGTTTTTTTCATTTTTTTCGCTTTTTTTTTCTTGTATTTTGCTATATAAACTGTATAAACTGCCTGCCTGCTAAACGCTAAACGCTTGTCAAATTGTAGTTGTTGTTGTTTGTTTGTTTGTTTTGTATTTTTTTTTTGTCGTTTTTTAAATCAGTTTTTACTTTGTTTTTTGTTTTGTTTTCTTTTTTACTTATATGGTAGAACGTTTTGTTTTTGTTATTTTGTTGTTGTTGTGTTTGTTAATATATGCATTACTTAACTAACAAATAGCATCGTGCCATATATATACAAATACATGCACGGCTCTAACTTTATCGCTGCTTACAGACTAACATTTAAAGACTTTTCATTGTTGTTGTTACTGTTATGTTGTTGTTGTTGTTGCTCCAGTTGCTTGTCAACATTTCGCATCGAGTTAGATAGATCTTTTCATATGGTTTTTACTTGCTGTCAATTTGTTATTTGTTACTATTTGTTGCTGTTGTTGGTGTTTCTGTTGCTGTTCTTGTTCTTGTTAAGTTTGCTTTTGTTGCTTCGGCTGACAGGGGAGGGCCAGCCAAGCGCTTTGAATGTATATATATATAGATATATATATATATATATTATGTATGCATAGTACATAGCTTTTTTTTATATAATAGGTATATAGCGTAGTTATTAATTATGTTTGTTTTAGTTTTTGTTGTTTTCTTTTTTCGTTTTTTTGCATCCTCTTCTCTTCTTCGCAGCTTATCTTCTTCCTTTCCTATCCGTATATACATATATATATATATATATAAATATATATATATATACATATATGCATGCCGCTTTCACACACAAATCATTATAATCATCAAATATATGCCCCTAACATTTTTATGTTTACATTCTTCATCTTCATTATCATCTTGCTGTTATATTATTAATATTTTTTATATATGATTTTTGTTGTTTTTCTCTTTCTTTTCTTTTCATTTCTTTTTGTTTGTGTTAAATATCATTTACGGCATATTACAAACACCAGTTCCACCTCCTAGTTATCGCCATTGTGATTGACATTCTGTTGTAGTTCCTTAAGCTTCTCCTCACGCGGCTTGGCATTGCCGAAAATTGAGGCCGATTGTTTGGTTTCGGCAACCGCATTGATGGGTGTCGCAATTGTTCGTGGCTTCAGCTGCAGGCGTGGCCGATCCGTATCATCTGCAACCGCTTTCATTTAATTAGCATTAACTAGAATTATCAAATGCAAATGTATTGTTGTTTTACCGATAGCGCCCATTTGAACGCCGCTGGGACGTTCAGGCTGCTGGTTGGGATTGTAGTGGGTGCGCTCACGGTCCCGATGCCGACTGAAGTTGTTATAGCGATCGCCATCACGCGACTGATTGCCATAGCTGCCCTCACGCTGTCCGCGGTCACGATCCTGATTACGATCAAAGCGTTCATCGTTGTTGAAGTTGCCATAACGGCCGCGATTCAGCGGACGATCTACAAACGCAACAAAAGAGAAAACAAAACAAAAAAAAAAAGGGGGAAAAAGAACAAACGAAATGCACTTGTTTAAATTGAGTGTATAAATGTTGATATAGTAATAAGAATCATTGCATTTAAAAGGATAAAATGGACTTGCTACTGCCCAGGTATATACAACTAAGTCGAGCCTTTTGTAATAGGGCGGGGCAAGGCACACATGCTGGCCAGTGTAATTTATACTTGTCTTCAAAGCGTGCATTCGAAAATCAATTCAAATCTTTTGTTGTATGTGTAGGAGTGTGTATGTTGTGTGTGAATAATCTATGACTATATATATATAACTTATATCATATAATCAGCAACAGAGTTAAATTAGAAAGAAGTGGACAACGCCCAAAAAGCATAAACATAATAGATAAATAGAGAATATAATAATAAAATGATTTCTTTTTCTTTTTGCGAGCTCATAACCAAAAATTGTTAACAGAAAATCAACCAAGATTGTGGCTAAGGAAAAGTGCATAAAACAGTCGAAAGAAGTGTGCGAACGGAGGGCAGGGGACTAAATGAAGAGTTGAAAATGATAGCAGAGTCAAATTCTATGGAGATTGCAGGCCGCTTGAAGAGATCATGTTGATATTGTTGTTGTCCATGCTTATTATTATTATAATTATTATTATTGTTCTTGCTGGCTTTTCAATCATTTTTGCAATCAACTACATTTTTTTTTTTTTTTTTTTTTTTTTGGATTTTCGACAGCACTACAAAGATGCATCTACGTGTTTGTAGGTTGTAGTAGGTTGCAGTTGGTTGGCAGATAAAAATGCTTTACCATTATATCCTCTATTCATGCCGGAGCTGGCGCCGCCACGACTTCTATCACTGTGACCACCATAATTATCATTGTACGAACCTCTACTATCGCCGCGATTACCAGAGCCGCCGCCGGCTTCTCGACCGCCGCCGGTGCCGGGACCGCTGCGGCTATACGATTGACTGCTACCGCCTTGACGTGGTGGTCCGCGTTTCTGGAAGCCATCGCGACCGCCATCACGGCTCATGCCACCGCCGTTGCCGCCACCGCCGCCAATATTGCCACCAGGGCTATTAAAGGATATAGAAAAGATAAGGAACAATTAGAAGATTTAGGAATGCACAGGCAGAAGGATGCAAGTCATCTTACCGTTCATTTTTCCTTCGATCGGCAATGTCTATACGCAGAGGGGCCGATAGATCATCCAGTTTGATGCGACCATCGCACTCGAGAGCACGTTCCAAGTTGTCCAGCGTCTCAAATTCGACATAACAGAAGCCCTTAAACATATCCGTTTCACGATCCTTCACCAGGCGCACGTTCTTCACCTCAAAGTCTTTGAATATTTTGGTAACATCGCCTTGGACGAGACCCTGCGGCAAGTTGCCCACGTACGCAATAAAGGGCGGTTCCGTGGGCAGTTGCCTCACATGGCGCTCGCCTCCAAATCCTCCTCTAAAAGAATTATAATAAATATCGGTTAGTAGGCGAATCCAAAATAATGCATCAAATGCCAAATAATAATAATAACAATAACACCAACAACAACAACAAGAACAACAATGACAATGGTACGCGCCGGCTGCGACGTCGACGCACGTGCGACCGAATCGACGCCGAACGTATTGAAATATAACAAAAACAGTTGCCGCTCAAATTACAGGCAAACATCAACAATAACATGACGGAGCGTCTTGTAAATAAATAAGACAACACAGCAGCAGCAATAAAAACAAAGAAAAAAGCGCGCGCTTTTAACTATTTGCGGCAAAAATACGATTTTTAAAGAAATTCGCGTATACATTCTGTCGCCTAGTTTGAGCCGCCCATAACCCTCGAAGGCGGCGTTGCTGCCGTGCTGCTGGGGTTGCGGCTGCCGCCGCCGCAATTACTTTGAAAGTTAAAAGACGAATCGCGTACCGCTGACGCCAGCGCGGACAGCGACGCCTGCCTGCGGTCGACAGCGCAGCAAATTGCCCGAAAAAAAAATGTAAAGAAAAAGAAATGTAGAAGAAAAAAAACACGCACACTTGTGCGCACACACACAGGCACACGCACGTATATATGCTTGTAGATTTTTAGGGTTTGTGTGTGCGTAGTGTGTTTGTGTTCATGCGTGTATGTGTGTGTGTATTGGTTGACTTTTGCTTAAACCGCGTGCATTATTATACAGTTGAGCACTTTTGCACTTGTTGGGACACACGCGGCGAACGCACTTGCACCTTTTAGACACAATTTCGGCGAGCTGGCGTACACAGTTCTTAAATTATTTAATAATATTTACCTAGCGTGTTCATAACCACCTCTTCCAGCCATGTTTTATTTTTTTCAAATGAGCGAATTCGCTGCAATCCGCAGACTGACTACCAACTTTGTCGCCGTGTGCACGCGCTTCAGTGTGTACACACCAAATGCTTGCGGCACCAGGAAATACACCCAATAATTGAACCCGCAAAATTGTCATAGGACTGGTTGAATATGTATGTGAAAAAATTCATGTATTTTTATCATAGTCTCCCAATTTAAAGACAATAGTGCATGGCTTAAATCACACCCAGTTGCTGCTAGAGCAACATTGTCAAATTCGCCGAATATAGCATTTGCATTGTACAACATTGAATAGTGCAGAGTAAAAATATATCGATATTTTGCATTTAAGCGGTTATGTCATTTATTTGTTACAAATACCGATCAATTAAATTTTAAAATATTTTTCCAAATAGTACACTATTTAAGATTGATAATTTAGAATCTGGCATGGGGGCAAGACGCTGCTTATCGATATATCGATAATAATTCGCCGTCCGAAACTCGCCCTAATTGTCATTATACAACACTATTGCCGCTCGATTGCTTCTTCTTACGCCTTGTTTCGGCTGAATTGTACACGTTTTTGCTGCAATTTTGTTGGCATTTTCTCTTCAGTTTGCGTTTATAATAAACATCAGGGACTAAGTGTTTGAAACGCAGCAAAATGGCATTAACCTCACGTTTCTATAATGAAAAATATCCAGAGATCGAAGATGTCGTCATGGTCAATGTGCTCTCCATTGCCGAAATGGGAGCTTACGTGCATTTACTTGAGTACAACAACATTGAGGGCATGATCTTGCTGTCGGAGTTGTCTCGTCGTCGCATACGCTCCATTAACAAATTGATTCGCGTGGGCAAAACAGAACCAGTTGTTGTCATACGTGTGGACAAGGAGAAGGGCTACATAGATCTCTCCAAACGTCGTGTATCGCCTGAGGATGTGGAAAAGTGTACGGAGAGATTTGCCAAAGCAAAGGCAATCAACTCATTGTTGCGCCATGTTGCCGATATTTTGGGTTACGACAGTAGCGAGAAGCTGGAGGAGCTTTACCAAAAGACGGCCTGGTATTTTGAAAAGAAATACAACAGCAAAACGGTTGCATATGACATCTTTAAGCAATCTGTGACAGACCCATCTGTATTCGATGAGTGCAACCTGGATGCGGAGACCAAAGAGGTGCTGCTGAGCAACATCAAACGTAAACTGGTCTCCCCCACTGTCAAAATACGTGCTGACATTGAATGCTCATGCTACGGCTATGAGGGTATCGATGCAGTCAAAGCATCGCTTAGCAAGGGTCTAGAGCTTAGCACAGAGGAGTTGCCCATACGCATCAATCTGATAGCGCCGCCTCTGTGAGTCCACCTAATTTTCATTAAAATTGAATTGAATTATATTGATTACATTATGTTAAACACACAGCTATGTGATGACGACCTCAACCACAAAGAAGACAGACGGACTCAAGGCACTGGAGGTGGCTATTGAAAGCATACGCGCCAAGATTATTGAATTCGAAGGCGAGTTTAAGGTAATCATGGCACCGAAACTTGTCACCGCCATCGATGAGGCCGATCTGGCGCGTCGTTTGGAGCGTGCCGAAGCTGAGAATGCCCAAGTGGCTGGCGATGATGATGAGGAGGATGCTGCCGATCAGGAGGGTATGCAATTTGATCCCGAGAAGGAGTTCAATCATAAAAATTCATCCTCGCGTGCCAATGATGATGACGATGACGAAGATGAAGATGAAGAATAGAACAACAACTACAGCAGTAATAACTATTGAACCACAAAAGTACCCAGCATAACAACAACAACTACAGAAACTGCAATAACAAGAAATGTAATTTATATACGAAAATGTACATGTATGTATGTAAATACATGCATACATGCTACGGTTTATACGTTTATTAATAATTCATAATATAATAAATACAATTTTAAAAAGAAACAAAAAGCAAAGCTGCTTAAAAGAAACTTGCATTCGGAAAGGGAAATGTGCGCAAAAGACATGCATTAGTTGAACAATAGTTTATCACATGGTTAATGTGCATATTTCTACGTTTTAGCATAAGTTTATCATCTATTAAAAATGCATATTTGTTATGTACATTGTACATTTCTTACTAATAGAAAATATTGTGACTAAATGCTAAATAAAATTACATCAACTTTGTTGAGGAAAAAGAACAGTGTATCGAAATTTGAACTATATTAATCAGTTAATGCTAGAGACAACTGTTTGTTCATTGTCTTCTTTTTATTAACTATATCTGAAGATGTTTTTAGTCTTTGACTTAAAATTACAATCTCTAATCTGTATTAGAATTGAATATTTGTTTGAGACTAAGTTTTAAGTCTTATTCTGGCAACTTTTATAATCCTATATCTTCTTAAATGCTAGAACCTTCTAAAAGCATAATCTTGTAAACCTTATAGTGTCCTTGAAACTATCAAGCCTAGTCAATCCATCCAAGACCAAACCTCTAAACCTACTTAAACTATAATATTCTTATAATTATGAAAAGTAGACCATCTCAAACCTCTTCTATTAGCAAAACCCACACTTAAAACTACCAAATCTAGATAATTTATTAGAATCTTAAACATTCGAAAAGCACAACCTGTTACAAACTAACAAATATAGTTAATCCATTTCAATTCCTCCATAACAATGCTCTTCTTAAAGTATAATCCTCTTATAACTATCAAATATATTCAATACTTTCCAGTCTTAAACCATAACAATGCTCGTCTTAAACTAAAACTATAATTTCTGGTTAATCCAAGTCTTCTTTAAGCATAAACTATGCTCCTCTTGAACTATGATCTTTAAACTATCAAATCTAGTCAGTTTAATAACAATCTATAGTCTTCTTTAAGCACAAGCCTCAAGAAAAATGCTCTTAAGCTATCAATTAAATAAAATCCTTTCCAATCCAAAAACAAGTCTCGTTTTATTTAACCATTTCACTTCATACATACATTACATTGGTTTTAGTCTTAATACTAATTCAAATTGTGTATTAATATATATACTATATATATACCAAGATGTGTATAATTTGTGTATGTGTGTGGGTGTGTGTGTGTGTGTGTGTGTGTGTTGTGTATTTGTGTGTGTATATAATTCGTACATTTCGTTGCAAGCGGCTATATCGAATATTGTGGCATTAGCATAGACGGTTTGTTGCAATTTCTTCACACATTTCATTTAAAATTTAATGCTAGAAAAAGATAATAATTATACGTGGTTGTGTGTGTGTGTGGTTGTGTGTGTATGTGTGGGAGATAAACTTAATTTCAAAATAGGGTTTTGTTTTGTTTTTTTTTTTTGTTAGAAGCTGAAATCTCTTGGATCTCTGGCAATTGGTTTAACTATTGTACAACGGGGAACGCAAAGTATATATAAAAAAGAGTTCCACTTAGTTAATAAAAAATTTATCTAAATTAAAATTGTGATTTCTTTTTTTTTTTTTTTTTTTCTTTGTTTTAGTTTTCGTTTTTGTTTTTGTTAAATATATGGGATTTGGCGTCGTCATCGGCATCGCGTTCATATTATTGAGTTCGTACTGTATTGCAAAATGGTTTTGATTGATCCCAGAGCAGTATAGATGGAGGAGGAGCAGCAGAAGGAGAAGGTGGAGGTGGTGGTGGAGATGGAGATGGAGGTGCAGCAACAGCATGTGGCGCCATTGGAGCAGTGTTCAGCTGAATCCGCTGCCACCGCCGGCAGCAGCATTACGACTGACCAGCATTGAGCTAGCGATTGCTTTATTACCATTGCAAAGCCTCAACACAGTGAGGACATCGCTGCGTGGATAACCCAATGCCATTAAATCACTCACATCCTGTTCCGTGAAACGATCCAATGGCTGTATAGTGTTAATATTGCTGGCATTGAAACCGGTCATGGTGGCACTGCTGGCACTACTGCTGGCATTACTTGTGCTGGCAGCACCGCCGCTTTCCCGCTTACTCTGCTCGATCGCCTCGGCAATGGCCTGCTGCTCGTTATCCTCCGGATTGCCTGTGAGACGGGCGCACGGAGGCAGCTCACTTTCTGGCAAAAATGGTGTTGAGGTGCCGGTGGTGCCAATAATCAATAGATTGCGTTGCAAGTCAATAAGGCACTGACGAAGACAGAAAGACAGGCGCATAGTTAGCATGAGTGCGAGAGAGACAGTAAGCAGACAGCTTAGCTTGAAACTTATTCTAATTATTATTATATCTAATAAATTAATAACAATTAGTTTAGAGTATAGCTTATATAGCTTATAATATAGATTAATTAATTAGTTAAACATATTCGGTTAAAAATATAAAGCGGTTGACAGAACTTTTTATAGTTATTAAAATAGATATTTCCGCTATCAAGACAATGTACATTTTTCTTAGTTTTTACACAGTTTTTTGTCGGCAGTACAAATCAAAATGAATACTACAAAAATATGTGAAAATAAAGTGAAAATTGTTGTTCAATTGTGCAGTGGAAGGGCATGTTAAAATCTTATTTTAAATAATATATTTAATTAAATAAATAATTAAGAACAGTTACTTTATGTAACAAAATATATGTACGTGTCTATTTAAAAGAATTGTAATTAATAAACTGCTTAATTATTAACAGATAATTATAAAAAAATAAAAAAGGAAAATCTATCTTGAAACTAAATGCAATTTATAAATATAATAATATATAAATATATATATATAATTAAATTATGAATTTATAATTTAACATATATAACATATAAACATATAAACTAAATAATTATAAACCCATTTTCTTAATATAAACTAACTAAAAACTGTTCAAATAACGCCAGGTAAATTTGTCATAAATATTACATTTCATAAACAATTTAATTAATTGAACTTATACTACATGTTGTAAGACAGAAAACTGTTTGAGACACGCACCTGATGCCGCTTGAGCATGTCCAGACCCAACAGCATGTCCATGGGCTGCTGTCCCAGCACCGTGAAGCTGGAAGTCAAATGATCGTTCTCAATCTGCAGCTGGACCATGTGAATGCGCCCCAAAATGGGCTGTGTGCCGACACCTTTGGCCACGCCATTCCAGCGTGTATCGATTAAACGATTGACATGACAACGCTCTGCGCAATCCTTGCTCATAATCGTTGTCTGTGCACCAGAGTCGACAAACGCCTTGACCGGCACACCATTCACCTTGCAGTTAATGTAGCTGAATGTGCCCAAAAAAAATAAGAACAGTATTATCTGATATTATAGGATATCTGGCGCATGGCGCATAGTGTATAGTGGGGAATTGTGATATACTTACAGCATTGTGACTGTACCAAAGATTTCAGGATTGTATTCAATAGCTGCCGCCATATTGTCCTGAATGTTTTTCTGCTTGATCTCCTCGGCAATGAGGCGTTGCGTCTCCTCATCGAATGGATCCGCATTGAGCATGCGCATACGCTGATCATTGCGACGCTTCCGTTCCGTAATATGCTCCCGCAGCACACGGGTAAATGTCTCCATATCACCCGAATCCAGGGCCTCCGCCAGCGGGGTGTTGTACTGTCGCAACAGTGCCAACGCCTCGGGATTCGATAGAAACATTTGACGGACTGTCGCCGGATCATCATCGAAGTTCACATTGAACTCATCTGTCATGGGAATATCAGTTAGCTGTTGCTGTTGCAAGTGCTGCTCCAACTGCTGTTGCAAGTTAAATGATCCTGGCGTCACGGAATTTTGGGTGGGCGGACTGCCTCCAGTTGCACTTGTGCCCGGCACAGCAATACTGCTAAAGTCCAAATTAGTAATCGATGGATTATTGCCAGCTAAAATAAAAACAAATAATACAATTAAGGTAAGATTGTACAGGGTATTCGCTAGTCGTGTCATACGAAAAATTACACATTAGACCGATGATTCAGTTAACACTTTCATTGCTTGCATATTCAAGTGAACGATTATGTCGCCATTCTAGAAACCCTTCAGAGCTATGAATCATAAACGAAGATTTGATACCCTACCAGGCATAAAGTATGTTTAATAGCTTAAAAGTACTGTATTCAAAAAGCTTACATTTGAGTCTTCAGAAACTTTGTCTTAAAGTAAAGCTTTCGAAAATATGTGTAGCTTAAAGGAGTATGCTGTTCTATTTTATGCTTCTCTTATATAATCTAATCGACGACTATTGTGCAACTCTATAGCATACTCTGCTTCGATCCAGGCTACAGGGTATAATAAAACGCAAGACAGGCAGCTCCCAAAATGAATTGCGAGCGCCCACACAAAAAAAAATTAAAGCATTTGGACAATGTATGACCCATACTTGCATACATAAATACATATGTATATATAAGTACATACATATGTGCATATGCACATGTATGTGTGTTAGACAAGGCCAATCGTGCATGGGGTCACTGAAAGCGTTTGCGTCGGCGTATCCAACAATGTATGATTGGGCACACATACATCTGTATTCGATTACCTGCATTCCGATATGCTTGCGTATGTATGTACATCGATGATATCGTTGCAAGTGAATTATCAAAATCGGATCAACACTTACACCCGTCATGTGCATGTCCATGTGTACTCCCGTTGGTGTGTGTATGTGTGTATGTTTGTGGTTCCATTTGCCGTGCTGTGCTTGCTTTTTGTATGTCGTCTACCATTTGGATGGAATGTGCAAAAAAAACAAAACACAACACCAGCAACAATAAATACATTTTCTAGTATAGCGAGTGGTGAAATGTGTAAAGAAAAAACCGATATATTTATTTTTAAAATAAATTTTCTTATTTTTTCCAAAAAATAAGAGACACATAAACACACACGGATACACATACATGGGCACGTACAGGCATACCAATGATGATGCACCGGCCAGGAGCAGCGGCCTAGAGAGCGTTCGTTGACCCAGTTAAACAGTTAGCACGACGCGCGCATCTTGTTAAGCGCACGTTCGACTTGTGTGAATCTTTGAACTCACCTGTCCGATTGGGATTACTCCTGCGACGTTCCAGCACAATGCAATCGCCGTCGCGCACTCCAAACTGTTTCAGTGAGTGCTTATCAATGGTCAGCTCGCGACCATTGAAGAGCACCATAATTTGGTTGACCTCCGAGCCGATTTCCATCGCACAGAGGGCTTTTAGATTTTCCAGCTCCAAATCCTCAGCGACATCAAGAAAGAAAATTTTATCATCGGTGGTGGTCACGGTGATTTTCATCGCGGTGGCGGCGTTCTGATTACTATTGTTTATAAATCACAATGTTTTACTATTTTTTTTTTTTTTTTTTTTTTTTGAACACAAGTGTCTGATCCCTGAGCAAGAAGTGTGGTTTGCGGCTGCCGCAAATGCGTATCAGTACAGCGCAAATTAATAAATGCGTTTGAATTTCGTTGTTTGCTTCACGTTCGTCGTCGTTTTCTTTTCTTTTTTCGTTTCTTCGTTTTTTGTTGCCTATGCTTTGTTGTTTTGACCCACCGAAAACGCCGCTGCCGCTAGATATGGGAGCATTTGCATATACAGCGCGGATTCCGATTGTATCGCTGCATGCGATGTTATTGTGCAGTGCTGACTAACGTATAAAATCATTCATAATTGATTTAAACCATGAGATATAGCTACATAAACATTGAATTTTGTACAGAGAAATTGTGAAAAATTTTATTTTCGATAGAGCATTATTTCCAGAGGCGACTTCCAAAATCGACAATGTTATCATCATATGAATCGATGACAAATTCTAATTGGATTTTTGCACAGCCACAAGAATATGTAGTAAGTAAATATAAACTCATGTTTCTGTCTAGTTTAAATATTATTTTATTACTATTTTATATGTTTAAATTATGAATTGAATTTTGAAATAAATATGCATCAGTTACAGTTACGCCAGTGTTAATTTTAATACCAATTGTACTGGTATTTAGTTTGTTGTTATCGAGCGATATCTACATGTATATCGATAAACAGCACTGCTATCGCGAAATTTCTTGTATTATTTACGTATTTGGTCGAGCGTATTTGCGACGTGTAGTCCAGTTTCACGTTTATTAGCCTGTCTATTTGTCGCAGGACGTGGCCGCCTGCTGTGTGTCTAAGACGCAATGTCAACGCAAAATGTGGGAAACGAGGAAAACGCAGCCTCGAAGTCAAAACGACCTTCAGGTGAAAATTCAGTAGGTTTAGAGTATGTATGTACACAAAAGCACTCACACTCAAGTAACAAGTTGTTGTTGTTGGTGGGACACTTTGACCAAAGTTAAGCCATACATACATACATAGGTACATGTGTAGGTATGCGGGTGAGCGTGTGTGTGCGTGCATGAGTTCTTATGATAAGAAATCAAAGAGTGACTAATACAAGTACAAATACAAATACTTATTAATAGGGTAATCGATAATTAAAGGCGAGTCTCGGTTCCGTTAGCTCGTTCTTAACCTGCTTAAAACCATGATTCACATCCAAACCCATTTAATGTATCTCCAACAGATTCGGCCTTTAAACAACAACGTTTACCCGCCTGGCAGCCCGTGTTAACGGCACGAACGGTCTTGCCCACCTTCTTTGTGATTGGCGTGCTCTTCATTCCCATTGGCGTGGTGCTGCTGCACTTCTCGAATACGGCCAATGAGCTCATCATCGATTACACCAGATGCAATCAGGTTGGCGGCAATCAGACCTGCGCCCAGTTTTTGAATGCCACACCGGGGGGCAGATGCCTCTGCAGGATGAACTTTACGCTCACTTCGGACTTCTCTGTATGTAACAATATGTGCAATGCACCCTTTTCCCCAGTTGGGCGGGGGAGGGGACTATGGTTGTAACTGTAACTGTAATTCAATTATTAATAATGAATATAATTTAATCAATTTTTATAACAGGGCGATGTGTACATGTACTATGGCCTAACCAATTATTATCAGAATCATCGACGCTATGTGAAATCCCGCGACGATGAGCAACTATTGGGTCACCTCTCCTTAACTCCCAGCTCGGATTGCACGCCATTTGCTTATACGGACGATGGAAAACCCATTGCGCCCTGCGGTGCCATTGCCAATTCCCTTTTTAATGGTGATTACAAATTTGATTTGGACTTTTACAACTTTTGCTAAACAAACCCACACTTGTGCCTTGCAGACACTTTGACCCTGAGCCAAGACGGCATGAACATCAGTTTATTAAATACGGGAATTGCATGGCCCTCGGATAAGCGTGTGAAGTTCCGTAATCCTGATGGTAACTTGACAGCGGCACTGGCAGGATTTGCCAATCCACTCTTCTGGCAGACGAGTCTCGATAAATTGGATGTAGATAATCCCGAAAATAATGGTTTCCAAAACGAGGATTTAATCGTTTGGATGCGCACCGCCGCCTTGCCCAGTTTTCGTAAATTGTATCGTCGCCTCGATCAAACAAAAAATCAATATTCTAACGGTCTCAAGGCCGGAAATTACACATTGGACATTGATTACAGTAAGTTTTGTACTCTATATATATATAAATTTTATAATTGTTATTGATAAAAAAAAATGATGCTTAGACTATCCGGTGACCTCGTTTGATGGCACCAAACGTATGATTCTATCAACCACATCCGTGTTGGGCGGCAAGAATCCATTCCTGGGCATTGCCTACATCGTTGTGGGCGCCATTTGTGTGACACTTGGACTGGCGCTGCTTTTGATTCATATTCGCTACAGCCGGAGGTAAGTTGCAAGGCAATGCGTTCCCCATGCCACATGGCACAGTTGCAATATTTGTTGTTTATTAAGTCATTATTCATTGATCATCTCACTATCAATACACACTTATACATACTTTACATTCCCGCCCACATCATAGCATTGAGTTGAGTTGAAGCTCATGCCTCTCAAGTCCCATCAAAATATGTCTGTCCAACTGGCTGTCAAATTAACGAGTTAACTTGGTGCGCGATAAGTATAACCATATTTCGTCGGCTTATCAGCGCCAGTTATGATTATATATTTCGTTTGTTGTATTTTTGTTCGTTTTACTTTTTTTTCCAATTTCAAACTTTAACTAATCGATCTAATTTTCTTCCTTCATAATCTCTCTTTCGCTCAACTTTATGGAATGCTTACTTAACAGCAACACGGAGATGATTAACGTTAATCCACATACGCAGTACTCCTAGAGGCAACGGATTTGACTTGATAGTATTTTTGGCAATGCTGTTTCTGCGACTCGCCCACGCACCATTTAGCCGTAGTAGTATCTTGTTTAAGAATAATTTTTATTTATGTATGTCTATGTAACTGATTACACTATTAGATTCTATTTGTATGTATTACTACACTGTACGGCATCGTCGTCGGCTGTGCCCTTTGTTAACAATGAACAATTTGTAAATGTTTTTTGTTTGTTTTCTTTTTAACTTCTTTTTTTTTGCACCCAATTATATGTGATGTTTGTTGATAATTCGTCATGTAATCCACCTGACAACATTTCATAACCCTATCACCATAACCAAAACTAGACCAAACAGCTAATTCAGCTAACTATACATATGTTTTACATGCATTAAATATTTATAACTAATTAAAACCTTTTAAAAATTTTGTGTGCCTCTTTGCCAATTGGCTAACAAATCAAACTCTTTTTATGGCAATTGATTCGATATGAGTATAAGTATATTGATATTTTGTTAAATAAAGCTTATGCAAATAAATCTTGATGCTAAATTGTTAAAAATTGTTTCTTATCAATTTTCTTGATTTAACTTTTGTTTTCAAACAAAACGTATATGTGGGGTAAATGTACAATCGATGCAGTGTTGAACAATGCATTGCTATGTAAAATCGATAGTTAGCTCTACCGGTGAGATCATCGGCATCGATAAATTGTGGCGCGCACAAAAGGGCGAGTATCCAAAATGAAAGTAAACACAATTTCGTTCATGGTATTCAATTAGACGTACATATGCATATGAGGCATATGCAATTTGTTGCATTCATATTTCTTTTTATTTGTATCTGGTTTTAAACTAGTTTCCAATTACATACATAAACCTTAAATTAATTATACAAGTAAAAGGTATGTTCCGCAATCGCAATAATTAATTCGTAAGCGTAATTAACATATGCGCATTATGCACTAATTGTTTATTAAATTTTTTTTTCTCTGCCTGCATGTTCGTATGTGGGTGTTTGTCTATACACACACATACGAACATGATTAATTGTATAATGCAGCATGAAACGATTCGTTTATTTTCTTCTTGTGTTTTGTGAAAATGCATTATTATCATATAAATAATTAATATACAGATTACATACTAAATGTATAATGTGGGTCAAAGTGCTAATGCTGTGTGTGCATGTGTATGTGTGTGTGTGTGTGTGTGTGTGTGTATGGCAAAAATTAAGTTTCAGTACGAAATTACACACAGTTTGGAACGCATTCAAACTGCTTGAACAACTGTCGAATGTATGCATGTGTGTATATGTTGTGTGTGTGTGTGTGCGTGTTTAGTCTTTACATATTATGTATTTGTCTATACTATTAGCAGCATATCCAGTTACATTTTGGGTATATATTATACCCACTGGAAAGAAACCTTGAAACTTCTTGCTTGAAAGTCCAAGGTGTGTGTTTGGGTGTGTGGTTCTTGTTGTTGTTTTGGCGCATTTTGTATAAACTACATTTTTGTTGTTAATTAACTAAGTCTATGCGAGTCGAAAGAGTTGAATGATAATAATCCAAATTCATAATAAGAGCGATTTACTGTCCCAAAACAGACGAAAAAAAAAAAAAAAAAAAAAAATTCTAATATAATAAAAATGAAAGAAAGCAATGAAATTATTTTCTCTACTTGGAAATGCTTTGAGAAATTTTCATACATTTTTTGTAAACCGTAAGCCTAAAAAATCATATCAAAAGAAAATTATTTTTAGCGGTTTTTCAAACCGAAACGGCAGGAAAAAAAATTTAAAAGTGTACAAAAATGGTATAAAATTATTAAAAAAATAATAAATAATTGGAGGTTTCGTTCTTGTGTTAACAACTAAGATCGCTTTCTTGCCGTTTCCTTTGCATCTTTTTTGCTTCTTCAGCTTCTTCTTCAATTTCTTCTCCCTCTGCTGCTTCCGATTCTATAGTTTGTTTGTGGTTGCTTTGGTGCCTTGACGCCTTCTCATTAATTAATTAATTAGTTATTATTTCACATAACCTCTTAAATACGTTTTCTTACTGTATTCATTCTATGTTTGTTTGCTTGTTTGTTTGATATACGTACGTATTTGTTGCTTGTATGTGTTTTAGCCTAGACTAACTAAAAACTCATAAAAATAACTGGAGATGTTTTAAATATATATGTGTGTGTGTGCCTGCGTCAGTGTATGTGTGTGTGATACCAACTAATTTAACATTGTTTAAAAAAAAATTACTTTATATATCAATATAGTAGTATCATAATGTAAGTTGCATACATACATATACACACATATAAATATATATATATATATATATAGATGTATATGTGTGTATATATTTTGTATATATATATATAAATATTTATTAATTTATATATATAAGTATGTTAAGCTTATTAACAACTACTGTTAGCAGTAAGAAAAAAAAATCAACACCTACACACACACACATATATATATATATATATATATACATACACACACACATGCAATTCTATTTGCTTTGCGCTTTACGTTTTATACATATGCACGTGTGTGCGGGTGTGTGTGTGCGTGCGCGAGAGTGTGTTTCTATGCATGTGTTTGTGTGTGTGTGTGTGTGTTTGACGATATTTGTGTTGATGGAATGCGTTGTGGATGGATGTGGATTGTGTGTATTGTATTGTTGTGTTGTATTTAATGCGCTTTCTGTGTGTTGTGTTTAACGCGCTGTGTGTGTGTGTGTGTGCATGTGTGTTGTGTTTATTGTGTATGTGTGTTGAATGTTTGTTTGTGTGGTTTTTGTACATTTTGAAGCTCAGTTCAAGTCTGCTGCAGCATCTGCTGCTGTCGCTGTCGCTGCCGCTGCCACAGTCGCTGCTGACGTCGTCGTCGATGTTGTTGCGGTTGTTGTTGCTGCTGTCGCTGTTGCTGTTGCACTGCCACTGGCACTGGCACTTTTTGTTGCATCCAACAAGCTGGACTTTTTGGTTTTGCTTTTATTATTATTATTATTATTATTGTTACTATTGTTGTTGGTGCCTCTGCTGCTGCTGCTGCTACCGCTGCCACTGGCACCGCCACTGCCACTGCCGCTGGCGCTGCTACTGCTGCTGCTTGTGGTGCTGCTGCTCTTGCTGCCCGGCGTTGGTCCATTGAGGAAATGGCTTTTAATGTGTGTCTGCAGAAGCTCCTGAGAATCGAAACAAAGTTGACATAGATCACACGTATAGCTGGAATTAGACTGATCAGCGGCAGCGCCATGTGCCGCTGATGAAACTACAGTTTTTTTACGCCGCTCACCAGTTGAATGCGAGGTTGTTGTTGTTGACTCGCTCTCGGATGATGACGTGCCATCGACATCACCATCACGATCACGTTCACCATCACCATCGCCATCGCCATCGCCGTCAGCATCGCCGATGTTGACACGAACACGACTTCGACCACGACCACGACTACGACCCCCATCATCATCATCATCCTCCTCCTCCTCCTCATCATCATCATCATCATCGTTATGAACACGATTACGAGCATTGCCCACATTAACGTTGCCATCCTCATCATCGTCATCATCATCTTCTTCAATATCTTCTTCATCATCATCAACATCGTCATTATCGTCGACGTCTTCGTCGTTGTCGTTGTCGTTGTCATCATCATCCTCTTCAACAACATCACCACTGACACCAACCACATCGTCATCATCCTCACCATCATCTTCTTCAATAATATCATCAATGGTCATCACTTCACCCACCACGCCCACAGCACCGCCCACATCGTCGTCCTCCTCCTCGCCCAATTCCACCTCCTCCTCCTCCTCAGCATCATCATCGTCCTCATCGACATCATCATCTGGATCATCTTGATCATCATCTTCCTCTTCCTCGGAGCTATGCATGACCAGCACTTGCGCTGTTTGTGGCAACTTTGACTTCTTGCCACCATTTCCATTCAATTTGGCATTGCCGGTGCGGCCATAATCAAAGTTTAGTTTGTTGTTGTTCGATGTGGCAACAACATGTTGTTCATCGTCCTCATCATCTTCATCAACATCATCGATCTCTTCGATAACCTCCTCAATGAGATCATCATCATCATCGTTGTCAATTGTGTTGCTGTTGTTGTGTTGCTGTTGAGTTTGTTGCAACTGTTGCTGTGGTGCCACAACATTTTCATCATCATCGTCTTCATCCTCATCCTCAACATCATCGTCATCATCATCATCCGCCTCGTCATCTTCATCATCAGCAGTTGTGCTTTCCTCCTCATCATCATCATCGCTATCGCCGCTATCAACATCCATATCACTATCATCCTCTTCCTCTTCCTGCTGCTCGACATTATCATTTGCCCGCTGTTGGCTCAACTTTCCCCCTCTCTCACTCTCCCCCTGCCCCTGACCCACCGCCGTCAGCTGTTTCGCTTTCAGTGTTTTGCCTGTTGTTGCAGTTGCCTTCGTTGTGGATTTCGTTGTTGTTGCTGCTGCTGCTGCTGCTGCTGCTGCTGTCGGCGTCGTCGTTGTTGTTGCTGATGTTGTTGCTGCTGCTGCTGATGTTGCTGTTGTTGTTGTGGTGCTTGCATGTGCATTCTTATTTGCTTTGGCTGCAACAGCAACTGGCACAATGATCTCCTCCTTGAGATGATTGTTAATGTGATTGATGAGCTTCTCCTTGCGCGACAAATACTCGCCACAAAGATCACAGCCCCATTGGAATGGACAGAATGGACGCACCACCTTCGCATCGGCCAATTTGTGTTCGATCCACAGCTCTTTGGTATCAAACTGAAGATCACCGCAACGACGACAGCACAGCGGCTCATCCACTTCAATCACTGGCGGTTCAGGCAGATTGCTGACCTCATGTTTGTGCAACTCGTACATGTGGCGTCGCAGATTGTTGTTGCTAATGAATGTCGAGGCGCAATATTCGCATTTCAATTCACGTTTCCGTTTCATTGATTTGCTGCTCGACGAGTTGTTGCTGTTGTTGTTGTTGTTGCTGCTGTTGTTGTTGTTGTTGTTGTTGTTGCTCGACTGCGATTGCTGCTGTTGTTGTTGTTGTTGTTGCTGTTTCTGGTGTTGTTGCTGATTGGGCATCAGACCCACCGCATGCAATTCGCGTAGATGCAACATCGAATTGTTGTTGTTGTTGGTGTTGTTGTTCAGCATTGTCGCTTCGCCGTCGATGATGGGATTCTATATTATAGGAATTTCAAATGCAATTAATAAATGTTATGATAATCTGCTTGTTATTGTTATTGTTCATGTTATTGTTATTGTTAGTGTGTGCGTGTGTGTTTGTGTGTATGTTTGTTTGACTTTTTTTCTATTTAGTTTTGTTTATTTTTTGCGACTGGTGCGGAGGCAACAAACAACAAACGTTAAAAAGAGCGAGAGATAGACAGAGACAGAGAGAGAGAGAGAGCGATAGCGATAGAGAGACAGAGAGAGAGAAAGAGGGACAAATATAATGGATCTGCGCGATCCAACCGTGGATTTGGATTCGAATATTATGATGATTCACCTCGCTGCACAAGCCCAAAAAGCTCACCTGCTTGCTATCACCTCTGAAATGCCACTTGCGATGCACCTTGAGCGCAATCACCTGGGGGAACGTCTTTGCACACAAATCGCACGCATATTCCCCATTCTCATTTTGTCGCTCCACCTGAAATTGTCCCGCATCCGCTGGGCCATCATCGAACATTGCCGCCAATGGATTGTCCACATACAATTCTTGCTCATGCTTTTGTATGTGCTTGCTGAACATCTCTTGGTCCGTGAAGCGTGCCCCACAAATGGTGCATGCCACCTCGGGTATGCGTATCTTTAAGCTGCTTGCACTGAATGTGGTGTTTGCGTTGCTTGTCGCAACAATTGTCGCAGTGTTGCCACCATTGCTGCCATCACTGGCAACATTGCCAACTGCACCACCATCGTCCAACATCATCTGTTGCAGCTGCTCATCATCCTCGTCCTCTTCGTCATCGTCGCCCGTCTTGTGCTTGAATATGCCACGCTGCTGTTGCAGTTGCAATTGTTGTTGTTGTTGTTGTTGTTGCTGCTGCTGCTGTTGTTGCTGCTGCTGCTGCTGTTGATCCTGCTGATGGGCACCGGTTGCCGTAATGGGTTTGCGATTGCAGGTGGGCGTGTGATTCTCCAGCATCTGGCGATCGAAGAACATCTTGCGGCACAACGTGCACTCCGCCGGATCCGGCACTTGTGGATGCTTCTTATAGCGATGCACCTGCACAAGTAAACGAAGCAGATGAGTATGGAAAACTTGGTGTAAATCATTCCTTGCAACTTACCCAGAGGCTCTTGCGTCCGCTGTAGACATTGCCGCAGTCCTTGCACGAATAATCATTCGAATCGAACTCATCATGTGAATTGATGTGAATCGCTAGTTTCTTGTTCGTATTGAAATTGGATGGACAATATTTGCATTGATACCAATAGAGTGGCAGGACAGCCAACGCACTGGCGGATGTATCGGCCAGATCAACGGAGGCAGCGGTACCAGTTGTCGTCGTTGTTGTTATTGTTGTTGTTGATGATGATGTTGTTGATGATTTCGTTGATGATTTCAATGCATCTGTGCCCAATTGTGATTTGTGTACACTGCGCTTATGCTGTTGCAACTCCAGCTCCGAGCTGTAGACAATTGAGCAGACATCGCATTCAAATTGTTTGATAATCATCTCATCCTTAATGGCACGTCCATGCACCTTGAATAGATGCACCTTCAGTCCCTTCTCATAGGCAAATTCAGCGTTGCACAATTTGCATTTGATAAATTGAACATTTTGCACTTGATGATCGGTTAACATGTGATAACGATACGATTTTTTTGAACTAAATCTACGCTGACAGATGCGACAACGCATCCGACGAAAGCGACGATCTGCCGCTTGATCCAAACTCCGGCGGAATACGGCCTGTTCCTGTGGCGTTTGATTCACCATCGCTGGCGGTACTTTTGTTGTTGTTGCTGTCGTTGTTATCGTTGTTCCAGCTGCTGCTGTTGCCGCTGCTGTCGTTGCTGCTGCTGACGCTGCTGCGTTGCTTGCGGAGGTGGATGATGATGTTGTCACTGCCGTTGCCAACGATGTGGCTGCCACCTCAAGTGGCGGCGTTGCTGTAATTGTTAGCGACTTGGGCGTCATTCGATTGGCAGCCGCAAGCGCTGCATTTGTTGCCGTCGACGAGGCCGTGTAATGTGATCGCATGTGATTTGATAATCCAATATTATTGCTAAACACGGCATTGCAAATGGGACACTCCTTCTGCTGATTGGCGATGCTTGTGTTGATGCTGCTGTTGTTGCTGCTATCGTCCAGCCGCATCTTTTTGGCAATGCTGACGCCTTCATCGTCATCATCGTCTGCAAAACAGAAAACATCGAATTCTCAAAGGATTAGACTTGATCGACACACAAAATTAAAGACACACAACAGTTGCAGTCAATGCATTGAATCAATAACAAAAACAAAGCTTCTCAATAACATTACTGGGTCTAAACATCAACTGTTCAGATTAACATTAAGTTGACTTATTAAGAAGAAGAAAAAACTTTCTGAATAACATTTATAGCCTTAACTGCAAACACTTTTCGCGATAACACCTTTGACTATTAAGATTATAAGATGAGAAACAGTTCTCTCGATAACATCTTTAACTATCAAGACGGTAATGTTAATGCTAACAGCAAATGTTAATCTCATATTAACATAACAGCAACTTACTCAAGAACATTTCTAGCGATAACAGCAACTGTTAAACTTAACATGTTATCTGGGACAAGCCGAAGAAAACTTTAATAAAAAAAGTAATTTCTTTAAAAATGAAATATAATTATTAAATTTAGTTCAATTATGCTGAAAAAGAAAACCTAATTTTATACAATAATGGTATTTTGTAGTATTCAGATTTTAAACAAATTGAATGAGATAATATAGAATATGATTTTATATTTTGATTTGTGAGTTTGATTGTGTTATCGCAAAGGTTTTCCAACAAAACATTCGGTTTTAGTTGGTTAACTTTAAGATATAGTTGTCTGATCTTATCTATTGTGATACATGTACTGCCTTAAGCAAAGAAACGCAGTTGTACAAAGTTTCACAGCAAAAAGGGACATGCGGACATGGCTATACAATTCTATATAGTTTATTTATAGTTATTATATTCTATATAATCATTTCTAGAAGATTTCACCAGTTTTGTTATTGCTATTCAATCATTGACTGTCGCATGGAAAGAATGTTTGTTTTGGACATTGAACAAAATGGACACAGGACGCCGAAACAGGAGGCGATTGATTCAATTGACGATGCGATGGACGGGGTCGAATGTAAAAAAATTACCGAGTGTCCCACCATTTGTTATGGACATCAAATCCTTCATCACATAATCGTAGCGTCCAGTATAGACATTTGGGGTGCTGCCATCGGCCAATTTAACAGCATCCGCATTCACAATGTACTCAAAGCCGCCGGAATGACGATTCTTGTCCACGCCATGCACATTGATCATGTGCTCGCGCAGATATGAGATCCGTGGATAGCCCAAACCGCATCGAACACATTTATATGTCTCGGGCAACTTATTTGGATGCTTCGATTCCATGTGACGCAGCACATTGTTGTAGTTGTTGTACTGTTGGCCACAAATGGGACAGACCTGTGGCATGCGGGAGAAATACTGGGATTTGGGTGCATCCCGACTGCCAGTTGTGGAACCTCCGCTGGTCGCAAGAGCACCAACCGATGATGTTGATAGCTTTGGTGTGGAGGTTAATGGTGTGCCAGCGGCATTGTTGTTGGTGCTGCTGCTGCGGGACTCATCGTTGGATGATTGACTCACACCAATGCCAAGGGCACCGAGCAGACTCCGCTTGCCGGGGGAATGATCCATGCCACTGTTGGCAGTCGAGGCATTATCACTGCTCACACCGCCCAAATGATCCTGATAGACATGGTCGAGGAAACGCTGATGCGTCTCCAATTTGGCATCGCAGGTCATGCAGCGCAATCGGACAATGCAATCCATGTTATTGTAATGACGTCGCCGATCAACGGGATCGGCAAAGTCCAAGCCACAGAAGCTGCACTGTATCGAATTGTTATCCTTGCGCTGCACATCCGCATGCTTATCATAGACATGCGTGCGGAACTCGTGCTTTGTCCGAAATCCCTTCGGGCAGAGTTTGCATTCATATAGTTTATTCACCAGCAGCTCCTTGGCACGCAGCTTCTCTGGTCGCTCTGATGATGAGGTCTCATGTGATGTCACCACCAATTGTTGTTGTTGTTGTTGGTGAACCTGCTGCGGTTCTGTGGTTGCAACCACACCGGATGCCGTGGCATGTGCAAAGTTTGGCTGTTTGAGACGCAACGCATTGAGCACACGATACAAATTGATGCAGTTGCGCTTCTTCAGATGCGATATGAACAACGCCTTTGAGTCATTCATTTTGAGGCAATTGAAGCACAAGTTACGTGGCAACAATGGATACTTTTTGCGCACGTGCGCCATAAAGTTCTTATAGGTGCTAAAGTATTTGTTGCAACATCGACACGTCATCGTCTGATATTGCTCAAGAAACTCATTGTTCTCCTGTATGAACTCGACTTTGTCGCGACTCAACAATTGCTGATATTGCTCCGGATTGTCGTAGTCATAGCCACCATTTTCGCATTTGATGAACGTATTCATCACCACCTGACGATATTTCTGTGTCGATATGTTGCCACCAGCTGCCGCTTTGGTTGCCTCCGCTGTTGCTGCTGCCGCAGCTGCTGCACGTTGGATTTCCAGGGCAGCGGCCAAGGCTGGCGTTGGTTTTGTGATTGGCGTATTATTTGGCGAGTCTGTCGATAGCTGAAACAGATTCGGATGCAAATTCCGTTCATGGCGTCGTGCATTCGCCCGCGTCGAGAATTGCAGGCTGCAGGCCCGGCAGCTGGCCACCTTTGAATCACCTGCGGCTGCAACGTTTGCCACAGCGCTTGCCGGCAGCGATGCTGCTGCCACAGCCGCCGTCACGCCGTGCTGCGCCGTATAATCATAGTCGGAGGTCTGTTATGTACAAGAGATGGGGAAATGCTGATTATATAATTGTTATACATAATGAATATTATACTACATACATATGTGTGCCTCGTCAATTCGCGTACACAATAAAGTTACGAGATTTACAATAAACTAAGACATGATGACTCTATGAAACTAAAGTCCTCTTTTTGGTTCGCAATCAAATATTTTTCAGTTCAGTGTGTTAATGCCACAAAAAAAAAAAATATGCAAATCGTTTCTCAACATTGCTTTAACCGTTATGTCCTGCACAAGTTGTGCAAAGGAGAGCAAAAAATACCATGGAAATTGGCAAATTGGGCAACACTGGGATATAGTAGTTATCGATTATCATAGCAAGTTCATTTATCGATGTGACAATATGAAAATGCTGAATATCTGCAGATTTCAATGATTTAATTTGTAGTCATTTCTACAATTCCAATTTATGTGAATGCAGTTATCGATTATGTTCGCTATAGATACGATCGGAATTTAGGATCTCCGTTAGCTGTTGGGAATGTAAATAACTGAGGTGGACTTACCATTAGTGGCACATCGCCCTCGTGCTCAGAGCGCTCTAGGAACATTGTGGGATCCATCATATCATCGGACTCATCGATGCACTTCATTTGAAAGTCATCGTCCGTGTCATCCAATGGCTCATCCTTGATGGGCACGGCAGGCAGCGGCTGTAAACGAGAGACACTCGATAAATTGAATGTGCATTGCTTGAGCTGTATATTTATTTAAAATAGCATTTTGCAATTTGAAGAACAAAACAAATTATATGGCAACCGGCCTCATGAGCCTGGTAATGATGAGGGGGGAGGGAGTCAGGTGTATGTAGCATGTGGCATGTGGACGCTTGCGAATGCACGATACAATTACATTATAGGAATAGCGCCTGAAAAAGCGCAGTTGCTGGGCGGCGCTCTGCAGCGTTACCGGCATAAGCAGCGGAGTCGTGACTGCGGCAGAGACTGAGGCAGAGGCAGACACAGCAGCAGCGGTTGTGACGACGTTACTGGTCATTGTTGCAACTGGAGGCGGCGGTGGCAAAACGCTGCCATATCTTTGACTCTGATTTGAATTCTTACACTGGCTGAAATCAATTGGTTGTGACAACGACAACGGCAATGGCAATGACAATGGCAATGTTGCAGCTGCCTCAGCAACAGCACCAGCCGTAACAGCAGCAGCAATTGGCGTTGGCGTCGGCAACAGTGGCGGCAGCGGTGGCACTGTAATATCAAGTGGCAAATACACTTTTGGCTTGAATTTGGGCAAACGTTGAACAACAGTTGCCGCCTGTCGTCGCGGCTGACGAATGCGTCTATTTCGCTGCTGTTGATGATGTTGTTGATGATGATGTTGTTGTTGATGATGATGATGCTGTTGTTGTTGTTGCTGCTGAAGCTGTTGTTGTTGCTGCTTGCCACGCTGTTGCTGTTGCTGCTGCTGCTGATATTTGCGTTGCTGTTGCTGTTGCTGCGGCTGATGCTGATATTGCTGCTGTTGTGACGATATCGTTGACATTGCCACTGTTGAGGGCACCTGCAATAAAAGGTTCTGCAATGTTTGCTGTGGCTCCGCCGCCGCGCTCGTCGTTCTTGCCGTTTGCAGTTGTTGTTGTTGCTGTTGTTGCTGCTGCTGTTGTTGTAGTTGTTGCTGTTGAAGCTGTTGCTTGGGACTCACATAGACTGTTAACGATTTACGCTTCTTCAGCGAGGGTATGCCATCCAAAATGTTGGCGGATGCCTTCTCAGCTGCAGCTGTCGCCGTATCGATTTTCAATTCGGAATGCTGCTGTTGGTCAACGATGCTGCCATTCTCGGCCCGGTTCAAATCCAAATAGCCCAATAGTGTTTGCTGTTTGGTTCTGTCCGTATCCAGCCATTGGCGCTGCTTCGATTGCGAGCTGAGGCAGCGATTCTTGAAGCTCTGCCAAGAGTTCAAATAGCTGATGCAAGCATGGCATATGTACAGCGACAGGCGATCCAATGGCGTGATCTGCAAAAGGGAAATACAAAATATAGATAACAAAAAAGCACAACTATATATCAATATATACATATATATATATAGAAAAGTTTGCAACTACAAAAAATAGTTTAAGAATCGATGAATCCTATACGTAAACACAAAAAACAATCGATAAGCGAAAGGCTCGCAAAATTATCGAAAACACAAACACTCAGAGCAACATAAAACTATAGGAAAACATGCAACCATAATAGTTTCAAAATCGATAACTCAATTACACAAATGAGATAACTGAATCGATAAAAACAAAGTCACTCGTAATATTAATATATTATGCCAGTTGCATATAAATTATCGATAACAAAGAAACAAGAACTACATAAATATATAGGAAAGTATGCAAGCATAATAAATTTAAAAAACCGATAAATCATTCAATTAAACGAGCCAAATAAATCGATAAAACCAAAGTCAATCAACAAAACTCAACTGGGGCAAGTTTAAAATATTAAACAAGCCCAAGGATTTATTGACAACATTAATATTGGCCCATTTTCAAAGCGCAAAACCAGCTACAAAATCCAAAAATGTTTTCGCCGACTTCTTATCCTAACGAGCAATGAAGGGTGGGAAACAAAAAAATACTGATTGCCGACAGAAAAGTTTCTTAGGATCAAGTCAATCAATGTATATACTATATAATATATATATTATGAGAGTATTCCATGTATATTATTGTATGTATGTTGAGTTTGTTTTTCTTGATGTACATTTAACAGGCATTGATATGCAACCAGAAGTCATCGGCCATTAGCCCACCCCCTGCCCGCCAAACAACTTGTATCCTCCATCTGAAACTGAAATCCTCTCACCTTGTGTCCAGTCAAAGGCGGTTTGAGGTTTTCTTCTTCGATTACCAACGCATTTCAAGCGTTCAAAGCCTGGACTTGTACTAGTCTATTAATGTCAATGACCTGCTTATAATTATATGCAAAACTCTGTATTGCAACAGCCTACACACACACACACACACACACACACATACACTCACACTCACACTCACACACAAACATACATACTTAACAGTGCAATTCAAATGCATGTCCAATGTCCCATGTCCTTTTCCCTCATAGCACTTTATGTGCGCATGTATGCGTTTCTATATACAAATCCCATGTAAATACATATGTATGTGCGTATGGTTATGTATTTCTCAATGTGTTGCTAACTGACGCATATTAGGTATATAAACATCTAATTGTTGTTGTTGTTCTATAGCTGAGGCTTTGTGTTTGTGCATAATTTGCTTTTAATTGTGCGTGGCATGGGACCATTTTGGCTTTTCAATTAAAAGTATATATGACCATAATAATAAGTATATACTTATACATACATGTGCATCATACCAACATACAGCAAATATACAACATACATATGTATATAGATATAATGATAACATAGGTATGAAATACATTTCCATATCCATTGAATTCTTTGACATTGGAATGCCATATTCATAAATATGATTCCGTCGATGAACTTAAAGTCTTTAAGGGAATTTGATAGTTTTCAAATTGGAAAATCTAAATTGATTACCAATCAAATGTCATGAAGAATGTTTTAAGGAATAGATTACTACACATATAGTAATTGACAATAATTATTTCTTAAGTATATCACATTTTAATTGGCATTTTAGTTTATTTATATTAAATAATTCCTTTTTTGTAATTATTACTATTATTCAAAATTTAGATGTTTATCTTTGAACAGTGTACCAAGCTTAAACAATGACAGCCTCATCGAAAAGTGCGACTCTACCAGAATTACAGTTAACTTATGCAAATCTCTTTAGTGTTTATCGAAATTTAAGGCGCCTACACTTATGAGAAATATCGATAACATGTGAGTAAAAATGGCGGTCAGAGCCGTTGTCAAATTTCAATAAATAACAAAAATACAAAACCTTAAAGCACGAAAGCTGAAATCAAAACAGAAGCGCAAATTAACGTAGTTTGTTGTTGTTGTGCCGGCAAATGCATTTGACAGCTTACAATAATCAAAGACGTTTGAGTTACGTAGAATATGTGAGTGTGTATGCGTGTGTACGCATACATATGTATGCAAATAATGTTACACACATTTATCTATATGTACATATACATATGTATGTACATAAATGTGCGGAACTGCTTGTGGTTATGCTTATTTTTGTTTTGCATCTTTATGCGTGTGTAAGCTTTTATGCTTTTGTAATTCGTACAGCAGCAGCGCCCGCTCCTATGACTTCGCTCCACAACCCCCCTTTACTAATATATATGTGTGTGTGTGCTGTGCACATGCCATATATGTACACAAATGCACATACGCTTATGTACAAATATCTTATGTACGAACTTGAGTCCTGAAACTCTCATCCCATATATGTATGTACATGTCTCCCCACCTTACTTTGGCTTTGAAGGGTTTCGATAATATGTTGTTCATTCACCTTGCCCCCTACTCCACATACACATACACATACACACACACACACCCGCACAGTGACGTCCTGTTGGGGCACATCTCTTTCTCAAGTGGCGACGATGATGGCGGCAAAATCGCAATTGGATACAGAGGCGACATACAGCAGCAGCAGCAGAAGCCTTCAGCATGAGGGGATTTGCGAAAAGGGTATTCATTTGACTTTAATAAGCATTATTGTTGCTGTAGTTTAGGTTAAATGTGCATTGGAATTGAACACGAAAATGCCACTGCTTTAGCCACTGCTTGCTATGACAATGTTAGCTACTGTTGACCACTGCTTGTTTGCTTTAGGAAGCAACGTGTAGTTTTCTGCTGGCATAAAAAAAAAAAACAAATAAAAAAGTGTTGCAATACCCATATTTCTGTATAACTATATTATCATTTTACTCTTTGTTTGGATTATTTAGCTTTGTAAACAGTTTCGCATGATCAGTGTACCAGACATAAGGCACACATCGTTTGGGCAGTCTGGCAGGCCTTTTTAGAAAGTTGAAAAGGAAATCTTTCATCCATCAATAGCAACAACAACGCCAACACCAACAACAACAACATGCAGAAGCAGCTGCCGCAGTTACCAGCTGCCGTTGCTGGCCACCAGGTGCAACAATCATCATCAGCGACGCCATGATGCCACAAAACTGAGATGCTGGCCAGAATTAAAGAGCCTCTCAGGCACAGCTTGTCCA
Source organism: Drosophila funebris (assembly GCA_018901825.1). NCBI lineage: Eukaryota > Metazoa > Arthropoda > Insecta > Diptera > Drosophilidae > Drosophila > Drosophila funebris. Next base: position 3,243,641 of record JAEIFK010000454.1, read on the forward strand.
GCAACGCCGCATGATCTCGGAAACCTGAACGGGTTTCGGCTTCTTCTATATTGTTGTTGTTTTGCTTCTTGATTGTCTTTATTGCCGTATTTGCTTTTGTGTCCTTATTCGTAGTCAGCTGTATAAGTATTCTTATGTATAAATATATGTATGTATGTGTGTGTGTTGTGTGCGTGTGTTTGTCCTGTGTCCAATATAAAATTAACCCCTCAGCATTGGCAAGCAGTGTAGATCTTTACCGTTTGTCGTATTAAATTACACAGAAGCAAAACAACAACCATAACAACAACAGTCAAGTGCATTTGACACTAACAGAGCAATCGATAAATCGAAATGGTTATCGTTTCTATAAGAAACCCAGACAATAATCGGAGGACAGAGAGCTGGCAGAGCTCTCCCATTCAACATGACTTTTATCAGTGTCATCTTTCTCCCTTGCCAACCCAGCTTTTCTGATCAGAGAAAGTTTATTATTATTATTTTTATTTTTTTCAAGTGAACTTGAGTTGGGCTTGGACGGTGTTGGTTGTGTGGTGGTGGTAGTGGTGGTTGCTGTTGTTGTTGTTTGATGATGATGTGTATCCGAAATTCGATGCGGGGACAATGATGATGCAGGGAACTTGGCAACTGGCAACTGGCAACAACTGCAACTTCCATGCCCATTTCATGCGCACCAGGTTAATCTGCTTGAACAGAGACCGAAAATCCATTCGCATGTACGTTTGTTGTATCTGCCTTGCCCTGCTCTGCCCTCTGCTGTTCTACACACTGCTCTGCTGCTTCACGTGCGAATGTATGTGTGTGTGAGTGTGTGTGTGTGCATGTGGTCCGCCTCCAGATAACAAGCGAACCGCACAGCACAGCGATGACGCCAACCAAATGGTCGGTCGGTTGTGTATGGAAGTGGTTCGTCTGTGTATGGCATGGGTATGGGTATGGGTATATGTGTGTATGTGCTAATATATATATATATATATGTGTGTATGTGTGTGTGTATCGGTTGAACTGCTGGCTGGCTGGTGCTGGTTGCTGGTGTATTCACCATGAAATCGAGCCAAAGCGAAACCAAAGAGCAGCCCAGTGCCAGCACCAAGCACACGCAGCAGCAACGTGCCGACGACGATGACGACGACAACGACGACGACGCCGACGTAGATGATGATGTCGTTGCCGGGGGCGCAGGCCAAAGAGCCGCCGCGTTCAGTTGATTCGACCAAGCAGCAGGCAACCATTTTGTGCCTGCCAATGCCGAACGAAAAGTGGATGACGAGGGCGACTCTGGGTTTGCCTGCTTGTCTGGTTGGTTGGTTGGTTTGTTGTCTGCCTTGCCTGCTGCTGCTGTTGCTGGCAGGCTCAGCTGTGCCCTGCTGCCAAATGAAAGAATCAATAACCGAGAGCTGTGAGAGCACCAGGCAGGCAACAAAGCGAAGCTAGCGAAGCCCACAAATCCAAAAGGCAGTTTCATTTTTCTGTCTTTCTTTCTTTTATAATATTTTTTTTCTGTTGCTCTTGCTTTTGCTTTTCTTTTTGCGTATTCCCTTTTGTGCGATTGCTACCGCTGCTGCTGTTGTGCCCCAGAGGTGCCTGCACCGGATATCATGGGCCCAGCGAGGAGTCACAAATGGAAGCCAGTGAAGGACACGACAAGAGCGCGCGCATGCATGAGAGCGCTCTGAGAGAGGCATCAAGGGATAGGAGGGGGAACGTGGGGGATTGGGGGGATACGAGGAGTCTGGGAGTCAGGCAAGATGAGAGCGAACGGAAATAGAGTGGACTCTGGCTCTGATATTACTGCTGCTGTTGATGATGATGATAATATAAATCGCTACTTGGACTTGGCACTCGGCTTGGTCATGGAACATAACTGGAACTGCGACTGGGACTGGGCAAACAGCTCTAACAGGCGGAGCAATGGTTGCAAAGAATTCCATGGAAGCGAGGCGAGCATGAAAATTATACGTAATTGCTCTGGTGCTGGGCAGGCACAGCAGCAGACATAGTCACAGACGCAGACACAGGCCACAGTCGATATGAAACGAACCAAGCGCGACCCAAGCTCAGCGCACACAAACGTACATACACATATACACGCTCACGCACGTCTCTTCCTTCCCTCGCTTGCTTACTCGCTCTCTCTCTCTCCCACTCTATCTCTCTCAATCTCATAGACGGTGACGGCCTCGAAAATTTTTGTTCAACAGCGTTCGGGCGCCGCTGCCGCTCATTGCTCTCTGCGCTTTGTGCTGCTTATTCGTGTCGTGTATTCTACTTAGCGATGGACACACAAGCCGAAAATTTGTAAACACGAGCGAAATGTGATTGTTGCGAAAAAAAACACAATTTGTTGCATTTCTACTAACATGAATTATTGCAATAGCGCAATTATTGTTGTTTATTCGTATGCAATTGTAAACTGTTAAGTTTTAAAAGCATGTTAACACTCGATAAATCTATAAAAACATGTGGGTTGATGTTTTTTGCAATCACGAGTGGCACACCCATCACTAGTTCTCAAGAAGAGCGGCAAGAGTTTAAAATGAATTGAGAATAAAAAGAAAGGAGAAGGAGAAAGAAGCGGCAGCGACAGCAGCAACAGCAACGAAATTTGTAAATAATAAACAATGAGCATAGTTTGTTGTTATTATTTATTATATGTGTACAAATTCATGTTGTTTGCCGGCCAATTCTAACCTCAAAGCAGTTGCACTGTATGGGAATGGGGAATTGGAATGAGCAAACCGAATCCCAGCCATAGCCACGCCAGTACCAGTGGTTACTACTGCTGCTCAGAGCTCATGCCAACGTAGCACACGAAATGCCGATGACGACGACGACAACGTCGGCAATCAAGCACCGAGTAGTGAGCAGCAACAGCAATAGCAAGCGACAAACCAGCCAAGCAAGCAGCAGCTACAGCAAGCTAGCTAGCGAGCCACAGGCAACGCCAGCGACAACCACAACGACAAAGTTACACCAATACCAATAAACGGCGATGGCCGTCGCGTCGTCGTCGCCGCCGCCGTCATTGTCGGGCATCGTGACTTGGCACTTCAAGCAAAGCCACCAGAGACAGACGGCACAGACCCGGAGCACACATAGGCATGGATAAACGAATGCTCGATTCAGATTCCGATTCCGTTTCCAATGATGATGATGTTGCTCACGGGCAAGTGTCACTGATAGGAACCGGGTACAGGGGCTATCGGGCAGAAGAGAATGCTGCAGCTGGCAACGAAACGAAACAAAGTTTGCCTCGGTCTCGGGGTATCGGTCTCGTCGTCGTCGTCATCGTCAGCGCTTGCACAATCAAATGGGGCCAGCAGCAGCAGCTCTCGTCTGATGAGGCATATTTTACTTTTGGTTTCGTATTTAACCTCACTTTTTTTTTTTTTTTTTTTTATTTGGGCAGCCAAGCAGAGCTGGGCAGAGTTGTTGTTGGTTTTGGTGGAAATGGTGTTATCGATTACACACGCACACAGGAAAAGCACGGAAAGCACATAATGGTTACTGTTGCTGCTTGCTCTGCTTCTTAACAAGAGTTAAATGGATGACCCATCATCATTATCAACATCATCACCATCCTCGGGTGTGGCACTGCCGGCTGCCTGCTCCAACTCCCAAGCGCAGTGGGAATGGGAGCAAGCAGTGTGTATAACGGTTTCGGTATGAGTAGGAGCACTGGCAGCAGCAGGTAGAAATCGAATGATGTCGATACCAATGTGATTGAGTGTGTTACGTATGTGTATTTCGGCAACTCTCATCGCCATACTCCCTTTGTCTAGCAACTCACCTTGATATTTACGCAGTTATGTATTTTTGTGGCCAACGGCTCCTTATCGGCTGCATAACTGTTAATGATCGAAATGCATTCGCTGGCGGGCGCAATGCACAGGCGACAACAACTTTGTCGCGTACGTTGGGCTTGTTCATCCATTGCTTGCGCTGTGTCACCCGGTCCAGTTCCAGTTCCAGCACTACCACTGGCACCAGTTCCAGCTCCTCCTGATGCTGCTATTATTGTTGCGGCAGCGTCGCACATTTTTAGATCAAAAGTTTAACTTAACTACTGCTGTTCTTCTTTCTAGCTTTGTATATTTATTTTGCACGTTTTCACTTTTATTTTGAATGGGGGCGCAACGCGTGAGCGTCGCTGCCGATTCCTCTCACTTTTTTTCTTTCTATTTTGCAAAATGGTTTTTGTCGCCTCGGCTGCGCGATTGCGGACACTTTTTCGTCGTGTCGTCACATTTCACATCTGCTGATACCTGGGCACGGGCATTGGGTATCGGTATCGGTTAGTCAAAACGACTCCGTCGTGGTTGTGTGTCCGTTTGCGTTTTGTATGCAAAACAAAATTACACAGAAAAAAAAGAAATGAACGCAACGAGACGAACGACTTCCAATGTGCACGTCGAAGAATTACACGTCCGAACCTTGCGGCGAAACAACAACAAATGATTAGTTCTTCAAAACCATCGGTGAAAACAATCGCTCCATGATATCTTATCGATAGCCAATGCAAACGCAAAATCGAGACTTTTTATGAGCAGTTACGCAAAATATACATAATAATTATCGATTGTCTTAACCACTACTAATTTGATTAATAAAAATGATTGAACACATTGAAAGGAGCTCATTAAACTTTTTGAACACTAACAAGTATTTAACAAATAATAAAGTCATTGATTCATGATATCGATAGCAGCTTCAAAGCAATACTTCAGGGCTGCCATAATTTATTATCAACTGCTAACAGCTGTTTTAACGTTATCACTGAGATTGTTTCATCTATTGTTTGTGTATATATTGTTTTTTTGTTTTATTTGATTTCTATTTATTGATTACGAGAGATAAAAGTGAATAAGGTATAGCTAATGTAAATAAGTAATTTTATGCACATCAGCTCACTATTCACAACACTTTATTAAACCAATTATTCAATTTACATTTAAACGACAATATACATGCATATACTATAAATACATATGTATGCTGATGTGATTCTTAGATTCTAAAGATTTGCCATCTTTTATTGAATTTTGGCTGCAGATAATGAAAAGGCAACTGTTGATAGCTTTTGTAAGTTGGATATGTTTATACGACATACATATCATATCATGATAATCTCTGTTCACGTTATTTATGCAATTAGCTCAGCAAATGTACAAAATATATTTTGATAAATTGTCAACGCAGATAAAGAAATAGATTTAGAAGCAATCGAGCAAATACTATATTTATAAAATACAGGTGTATTAAATATAAAAATAATATAAATAAATAATAATTATAAATAAATAAATAATTAAATTATAAATAAATAAATAATTATAAATATAAAAGGCTTACAAGGCTTTGTTAGGTAGTCAGGTCTATAATACAATGTCTTATCAGATTTCAAACTAAAAAGATTTGAAGTATATTGTTTTTTCAATAAATTATCAGTTTTATATTTAGATTTTTAATTTTGTATACCCTGTGACTATTAAAAATGGGCTCAAAAAGGAAAACTTTGTGCAAATGCTTGTAATAATATATAGTATATATATTCTTGATCAGTATCAATAGCCGAGTCGATTGAGCTATGTCTGTCTGTCTCAGCAACTAATTATTGCCATATTTATCAGCGGACACATTTCCAACACAACAAATGCTTTAAAAATAGCATATACTCGTAGAAGCACATATAAGGAAGATATGTAGAAAAGAAATATTAGCATCGCTTGCGCTTTGAATGAGTAACAAGCGTGATTGAGGTTAATATAATCATAATATTCGAAATCCTTTCAAATATTACAAATAGTAAAGATTTAATGCATATATGAGATTTGGATTTGCAACCTAACTTGCAACGGCAAGTGTGTTATATGACAGTGTTGGTAAAATCCAAAAATCAAGTGACATAACACTCAGGTAATGCTCGAGTAGGTATGCATATGTAAAAGCTTGATGCTATGAGCAGGCAAAGAATTCACATTTACATTTGCTTTATGCTATTTATGTATATGTATATGTATATGTATGTGTGCACGTGTGGATAAAGATGTGTATACACATATGTATTTATGTCTCGCTCGCACGCTTGTCGGCACAGCAAAGCGATTCAATACAAAATGTTCTGTTCTTTGTTCTATTATTTCTGAATAACTTTCTTATTTCTGGACCGATCTTTTGAAACATTCAGAAGTGTTTTAGCGGATAATAAGTAATTCTTTTAATAATAAATAATTGCTTATATTTATATATATATGATTTATACTTCAACATGTGATTATGATAAATGAATTTCATTTCATTGAGATAAACTTGATGAAAACTATTCCCTCTTAATGCTGGCAACCATTCGACTTATTGAGTTAGGATTAAGAGTGGGATGACAAACCAAATCGTTTGGTTTATAATTGTCATGTTAAGTCAACGAACAATCAACATAATAGGCTCATAAATCATGTTGCAAATTAATTAAAAAAACATTTAGAATTAAAAAAAAAAAGTAATAATATACTGGGAGATAAGGTTTATAGTCTAGGCTGGAATTATTGACCCTCCCCCCTCCCCCCTATCACACACTATCAGTTGTCCAAAAAAAGAAAGAAAAAAGGTGCAAAGGTCGTTCGCATAAATAATTCAGCATCCTTTAGTCTTGGACCCGCCACAGTGGGCCGCAATCGATTTATGCAGCGCGAACAATTTATCGCGCTTTGTTGACCGGAAAGTGCAAAAAAAAATAATAATAAAAAAAATAAACTAATTACTTATAATATTATAATAAGCGCATTTTGGATTTATCAGAACTGCCCACACAGCAAAAGAGAAAAAGAAAGAGGAAGAGAGCAATAAAGAAAATGCATAACCCTTCTGCTGAACTACAGTGAATACTGCTGTGTAATGCACAGAGCACCACGCCCACAACTCATACCCATACGCAATCCATTCTAAAGTGAGCAACTGTAGCAAATATTGATTACGATAATGTATATATATATATATATATATATATATATATATATATATATATGTATATATATATGTATGTAAATAAATGTATATATATGTAGAGAGACCCGATCTTCAGCGTTATTATTAGGTTTTATACTTATTATTCTATGTGCATATATACAGATGTACATACGTCTGTCTAGTACATATAGCTTATCTGGCTTCAGCTTCGACAGTCGACGCTTATCATTTTTACACTCAGAGCGCTTGCTGTGTGTGTGTGTGTGTAAGTTAGTAACTGTGTACATATATCAGTCAAATGCCGGCTGCTGTTGCCAGATTCGGCTATAAAAAGATTCCTAGACGGCGGCATTAACTTCAGTTCGCACACATTACTTGTACGCGCAGTGTCCTTGTTGCTCAACATCTCTCAGTATCCTTTAAGGTAAGCAAAGAGTCGAATAAACAAATTCATAGCTGGTGCAAAAGAATTGTTAAATCCAATTACGGACTCACATATTCACACTTAGCGGCCAAAATACCAAAGTCATTGTTATGTTATTCGGTTTACGGCCAACTTTTATTGTACGGATTGTGGGTCGTTAAGCGAATCATAGGCCTATCTAAAAGTGCAATCGACAAATGTTATTTTATTTTTGTCCAAACAGTGAATAGGTAATATCATAAAAAGATCTATGAAAAAAATCTTTAAATCTCACTTAATGAGCTTTACCGCGAATTACCTTTGAGCTGCTTATGTCTAACAAAATACAAAATGTATGTACATAATTGAAGTCAATGGGCAATTAAAAGATTTCTAAAATGCCAACCGCAAAAAAAAAAAAATAAACGTAAACTTTAATGCAAACGTAATTAATAAACGTTAGCAATTGTACAAGTCATGAACCACTGTAACGGACAGTGTTGAGTGTCGCAAAATATCCTTGAGTCGCCATCTTTGATCAGTTGAGTTTAGCAGAGTTTCAAACCAAAGAGAAAGACAGAGAGAGATAGAGGAAAAGAGAGTGATTTTGCACTGCTTGGTTTACTGCAAAATTGGCAAGTTCAATAACAGCAGCAATTACAACAAAACAATGCAAAGCAATTACATGCAAGCAGCATCAGCAGCAGTAGCAGCAGCAGCAGCAGCTACAACAACAACAATCGGCCAGCTGAGCAAGTGAAGGGCATGACGTCACAGCAGCTGACAAATGGCTGGCAACTGTGTCGGGATTTGTTAACATCTAAAAAAGAATAAGAAGAAGAAGACGAGAAAAACACAAACTCGAATTCAGACTCACAATGTTGTTGTTATTAAATGTTAATAAAAACACGCTGCGTTGCCGGCAATTGATTCAGTGTCCAGTTAAAACTGAAACACGTCTGTTGAACTCCCAATCAGTTTCCAATCAGAGATGATGCACTCGCAACAATTCTTATTAGTCACATTAATTGCTTTGGCGTCACTGTGCACTGCAACGGTAATTTGAATTATATTATTTAATTATGAAATTTCCATTTTTGTTTTTTGCCCTCCCTCCCAGATGTCCTACAAAGTGGAGCCACTACCCGATTCGTATGCCGGCCTAGGCGAGGGACCCCATTGGGATAAGGCCAGACAGAGTTTGTACTACGTGGACCTTGAGGCGGGCGCACTTTTGCGCTACGATTTCAAGCAGAATAAGGTGTACAGGACACAGATTGAGGGCGAGAAATTGGCCAGCTTTGTGCTGCCAGTTGAGGGTAATCCGCAGGAGTTTGCCGTCGGCTGTGGACGTGCCACCGTCATTGTCAACTGGGATGGTGTCTCGCCAACAGCAAAGGTGGTGCGTACTCTGTTCGAGGTGCAGCCGGAGTATAAGGAGAATCGCTTGAATGATGCCAAGACCGATCCACAAGGTCGTCTCTTTGGTGGCACCATGCGTTACGTGGGCGATGAGTTTGTCCATCGTCATGGCGAACTATACAGATGGCAGGCCGGCGGCAATGTGACGCTGGTGAAGAGCGATGTTGGCATCTCCAACGGTCTCGCCTGGGATAAGAAGGCCAATAAATTCTACTATATCGATACCACCGACTATGAGGTCAAGTCGTACGATTACAATTTTGACACTGGTGTCGCCAGCAATCCCAAAGTGGTCTTCAATTTGCGCAAGTTAAACCCCAAGGATAATCTGCTGCCCGATGGCATGACCATTGATACCGAGGGCAACCTCTATGTGGCCACCTTCAATGGCGCCACCATCTTCAAGGTAGACCCAAGGTATGTATACATATATATATATATAAATATATCTGGTGCTCTGCTCTAATCTTCTCTACTCTCGTAGCATTTGCAAAATTCTGTTGGAGATCAAGATGCCCACCAAGCAGATCACTTCGGTGGCCTTTGGCGGCCCCAATCTGGACATTCTGTTCGCGACCACAGCGGCCAAGTTCGATCAACCAGCTCCAGCTGGCACCACCTACAAGATCACCGGTCTCAATGCCAAGGGTTATGCCGGCGTTGACCTAAAGGTCTAATATCATAATACCATAATTGTAATAATTATGTTTTTACATTATTCCTTCTATTACTATTTTGTTATTTTTTTTTTTTGTTTGCCCTTCTCAATATATTATGACAAATATACTTTATAAATGCACGCAGTTAATGTATGTGCGACGGTATGTCTGTGTTTTTATAGCTATTGATAAACTCAATTGGTTTTGGGAGCTTGACATTGTCGGGAGTTGCCCGTTTATCATCCACTCGACTCCCGCAATGTCAGCGAATTTGCCCTTGGATAAGTTGACGGTCACATAAATAATAAATATATGTATAAATAATATATATGGATAAGGAATTGTGATGATTGCATTTAATTTGCATACAATTTGGTGACTTAAATCTAAACAAATAAACACATAATTGAGTCGAAATTTAAATTATTTTACAATTTCAATTGTGGGGACAAACTTAATTAATGTCTTTAGTCTACAAAGTCGATTTGTTTATTCCGTTTCCGATTCGGATTCGGAGCCGCTTTCATCATCGTCATCGCTGCCGCTGGTGCGATTCAGGCGCAGCATCTCTTGGAACTCGTGTACCCGTATCTTCTCCGGCACAATTTGCAACAGAAACTCCAGATTCTTGCTCTTGTTCACCAGCTGGGATAGATGCTCGTATTTGAGCGTATCGTTGCTTTGTTTGGAACAGGAGGCAGTGTACGCCTCCCGGGCCAAATGCTGAACGAATAGTTCAGTGCATTTGGTCATCAGGAAGAGCACTTCATTGGTTATCAAGCCGGTGTCCATGGAGCTCTTCATGATGGTGCGCACCCGGCTGAGTGGCAGAAATGTGTCTGCGCTGGGCTTGCGTTTCTGTTGCATTTTACTGGCATCGACCATACTGACAATTAAATATTATTGCACTGTATTAGCAATTCAGTTATTTGTATTCTTAACAGCTTCTATTCTTTTTGGCGGTAAATGTGAAGCTGCCGGGTGTTTTGTTTGTTACAACTAAACAATCGACTACAACAACAAAATGTTATCGAGTGATGGTCGTGCATTGTGTGTGCAATCGATATTGCACGCTCGCTGACGCGTTTTGTCGCTGGCAAATGTTATGCAGCCCTGTTTGGTATATGCAACACTGCGATTTCTTTTTCTGCCCTCCTTTTTGGCTGTTGTTTCGTGTGTTGACCAATAAATTTTTCGTACGCAGCATATTTTTTTTGACACTTCTCAATTATAAAACAACTAAACACGTATTTAAAAGGCATAATTCGCTTGCGCTGCTGGCAGAGCGAATAACATTGAGCAACGCATGCAATAACATTGCATGCTAATAGCGCAAAACACGTACTCATAGAAACACGACAGTAGAAAAACAGGCAAAGGCGACTCCGACCGACACTGAAACGTGAATGTGAATGTGAAAGCGAATCCGCGGCAAGGAAGTGCAACACAACCACAACGATACGATATACAACAAAGCGAGCAGCAAAGTCAACAGAGCAAAACAAATGTTGTTATAAACAAAATAAAATTAAGCGCACTTTCCATGCAAATCATATACAAAATACGTTAACATCAGTTGTGTAAACAATTACAAATCGGCAACAACAAGGGTCAATCACTACAACAACAACAACTGACAGTAGTGGCAACAGCAGTAGCAACAGCGGCAACAACAACTTCAAGAAGAGCATTGAAGCATATTTGCATTTGATTTTAACTGCAATACTCCGATCCATATACCATACACACACACACACATATATATATATATATTTTATACATAATATATATATATACATATACATATATCGCCTGTTGTCAATATCACATCGGAAGTTCGAGTTGCAGCGACAATTAAAAATGGCCGCTGCCTCCGCCGCCGTAGTAAATGCAGTAAACGACTGCTTCAGTATCGGATCCACAGTGCTGTGCACAACCTGTTTTAAGGATGAAGTCGAGGGAGAGGTGCTCGCGTTCGATCATAACACAAAAATGCTTATATTGAGTATCCTTTTTTGACAATATAACATCAACAACAGCTTGCTGTAACACCGATTGTCAAAAGTGAAAGTTTTTTGTTTTTTTTTTTTTTTTGTTTTGTGGTTTTTTTCTTTTATATAATATTTCTTGATTGTTTTTATTTGTTTCTGTTGTTGGTCAACCTTACATCGCTATCGATATCCTTTTTGCGCCCTTTTTTTCTCTTCTTTTCTCAAATAGAATGTCACTCGAAAACGGCAGAAGAGCTTAGTGACGTTTATGTGATGAACCTATCGCTGTGCAGTAACGTGCAGGTGATTAAGGAATGCAATGGCAACTTCATTGATGATCCGCAAAAGCTCAACCTGGAACAGGTATATCGCAACTATATTCTTAGCAATGTGCGCAATATTAATGCTTGTCTTATTCTGCAGGTAAAAATGCGACTGCGTAAAACAGTAGAGAGACGGCAAGATTTTCTCAAGTCCAAAAATGCCGACGTTAGTCCAGAAGCACAAGAGCTCTATAGAGCGATAGCCAAACAACTTGGGGTAAAGTCTTTAACAATATTTGATGGCAATATGTTTCAAAATATTCTTGTGTTGCAGTACCATGAAGTGTCCTGGCAAGGACAGAATATACAAATATTAAACGAAGTTACCGTCTCGCCGCCATATCGGGTGGACAATGTTGTGTCCAGCTCTGATAATGATACTTCGTGCAACTACATTAAACGAATTGTAAGATCGCAAGAACGATAACACATTATTAGTGTGCATGTGTTTTGTAATTTTTTTTTTTTTGATCAGATCAAACAGTTCTTTAATACGAGACCTTCGCCGGCTCAGGAAAATACGCATGCTGCAGCCAGCGCTTCGTCGGCGTCTGTGTCGCCCACGTCTTCATCTCTTTCATCGAGTAATGCAGCTTCAGGATCACCGGTTCCCGCTAACTAAGAATAAAAAATGAAAACAAATATTTGCTTCAGAAATGAATTAACATGTGATTGTACTTGATTGGGTAGTTATATAGGATTTGGGTCATATTGAGCGGGCGACTCTATACAATCAAGTGATTGTTGTTTCGCATTCATATTGCTGCAATTTTATATGGTCAAAGATGTTTACGAATCGATAACAATTTTTAGCGATAACTATGCGCTGACACGAGTGTCACGGCACATTTTGTTAAATATTTTATGACGTAATAAACTTGAAGGTTTTTTTTTAAAGAAATCGCAAAAAATATGCAGTGTTTGAATAACCAAGTAAAAGCTATGTAAACGAATTATAATTAGATTCATAAGCTGAGTGTGCAAAAAATAAGTTATCGAGCTCCCAGGCGCAAGCCGGTAATCGATTGCTACTGGCGGAATGGCAAACAATGGTACCGCTTATTGTGAATGCCAAATTTGACGACAAATCAAAAAGCCGCGTTTAGTTAGGGGGTTTTGTTGAAATAAACAATTAAATTTACTGGCACAAGCACACAAATATGGAAGATGTACAAAAGCATAGCGTGCATACGCTTATATTCCGCTCGCTGAAACGCACACACGATCTTTTCGTATCGAATCAGGGCAACCTGCCGGACATTGATGACCGCCTGTAAGTGGAAAATGCTTTAAGATTGTTTTACAACTAATATATATACCGTTTTTAACACAGAGAGAAATTGCGTCGGTCTATCAAAGCACGGGACACCTATGGTTTGGTGCTGGACCGCGCCAACAAAACAATGGACGCCAAAAAGTTATCCGCAATGCAAAGCAACGACCCGGAAAGACCTCTGGCCATAACGGATGGAAGTACGGGTATGGCTGCAACTGGCGCTGACTTGAGCGCAACTGCTGCAGAAGGTGGCACTATGGTTAGATATTCGCGCGACAAGGAGAAATCTTCATTTAACGGCACCACTTCATTGGTGCGTGCTTCGATGCCCGGCAACAGCAGCGGCGGCGCCAGCAATGTGCAATTAATACCAAAGAAAGCACCCAGCATACCTAAACCGAAGTGGCATGCACCATGGAAACTATCGCGTGTCATATCCGGACATTTGGGTTGGGTACGCTGCATAGCTGTTGAGCCGGGTAACGAATGGTTTGCGACCGGTGCTGGTGATCGTGTCATCAAGATTTGGGATCTGGCCAGTGGTAAATTGAAACTATCGCTTACCGGCCATGTGAGTACAGTGCGCGGTGTGGCTGTGAGTGCTAAGCATCCGTATCTCTTCAGTTGCGGTGAGGATCGTCAGGTGAAGTGTTGGGATCTGGAGTACAACAAGGTCATAAGGCATTATCATGGCCATCTATCCGCTGTCTACTCGCTCGCACTGCATCCTACAATCGATGTGCTTGCCACCTCCGGCCGTGACTCGACCGCCCGTATCTGGGACATGCGGACCAAGGCAAATGTACACACATTGACGGGTCACACGAACACCGTGGCCAGTGTGGTGGCACAGGCCACCAAACCGCAGATTATCACCGGCTCCCATGATTCCACGGTACGATTATGGGATCTCGCTGCCGGCAAGAGCCTTTGCACGCTCACAAATCATAAGAAATCCGTGCGTAGCATTGTTCTGCATCCATCGCTATACATGTTCGCGTCCGCCTCGCCCGACAACATCAAACAATGGCGCTGTCCCGAGGGTAATTTTGTGCAAAACATTTCTGGTCACACGGCCATTGTCAATTGCATGGCGGCCAATACGGATGGTGTGTTGGTTTCTGGCGGCGACAATGGCACCATGTTCTTCTGGGATTGGCGTACCGGCTACAATTTCCAACGCTTCCAGGCGCCCGTCCAGCCCGGCTCCATGGACAGCGAGGCTGGCATCTTTGCCATGTGCTTCGATCAATCAGGCACGCGTCTCATTACCGCCGAGGCGGATAAAACCATCAAGGTGTACAAGGAGGATGACGAGGCCAGCGAGGAGACTCATCCTGTTAACTGGCGGCCCGAGCTACTCAAGCGTCGTAAATTCTAAGAGACTTTCTAGTTTTGTATGTTTAATAGTTTAAGACAATCTATAAATAAATTGCAACCTTTGAACTATGTGAACATGGAGTTTAGTAGCTATCTGCAAATCTAAAGTGAACATGGAGAATCCGCTGTGAATGGGGATTTGCCAAATGATTGTAAAATGCTTTTGTTTAAATTGTTGGTATTTTATTTCATGGGGTTTTTATTTTTACACATAAATAATTTGAATTATTTTCTGCATAAATAATAATAGCATATTCCGTATATGTATTTGTATATATATATATATATATACATATATATATATACATATATATTTTATATAGTGTTAAAATATTTCCTGTTTCTCTTTGCTTTCACTTTCGGTTGCCAAAAATTTGTATTCGATTTTCCATCGTCTTTTGCCAAAGTTAACAAAGTAAAAGCTCTAACGGTTAATTTAAATGTTTTTGGTTTTTTTGTTGTTTGTTTTTGTTTTTCTTTATTTCTGTATTATAGTATTTTATGATTAATATTATTAATTAGTATTTATTATAAGTAGTCATTTCTGCATTAACGTTATCATTAGCATTATCATTATATCATTTCATGTATTAAAATCACAAATAATTGTTGTTTGAAACAAATGTTTTTCTGTTTTCCTTTCTTTTCTTTTGTTTTCTTTTAATTTAATTTAATTTTTCTTTTTAACATAAAGTTGTTTTTGCTTCTCTCTTTAAACATTCTTTCGCTCTTTTAACTTGTTTTTTGTTTGTTGTTGTTCTGGTTGTTGTATTTGTAGGTAGTTTTCCTTTTGTAGCATTAAACATCTAAGAATATATTTATATTTATATATATGTATAATATATCTCCTGCTCTAGCTTGCTTGCTTGCTCTCTCCCTCTGTCTGTCTGTCTCTTTCTACATTGTGTATTTCTCGCTATCTCTCTCTCTCTCTCTCTCTTTCTCTCACCATATCCTTAAACATCGCTAGGGACAACTCTAGGAGTCATTGGAGTTTCTGCTTTTTAACATTTTCTCTTGTGTTTTTGCTTTGTTTTAATATTATTAACTGATTTGTTGTATATATATGCGTATGCGTGCAACAATTGGTGGCACACGCCTTGCAGCTTACAGTACAGCCAGCATCTTTTTCCAGTTTTCCATTTTCCCTTTTCTTCGTTTTTAAAATTAATATATTTAATAAAAAAAAAAAATCATAATAATAACACGTACACTGAGTCACATTCACACAGTCTCACACACACACACATACACACATGTAAATGAGTTTAAGACTAAAATTTGAAATTACTTTTAAATCATGTTTGCTTATGATCAAAATATTTCAAAAGCATATTCCCTAGCACTAACAACTCCTCAATGCGCTCACTTGACACACGGGGTATTTAGTTTTTTTTTTTTTTTTAAACATTTCTTTTGCCTTTTCTTTTTTAAATTAATTAATTACAAATTATTGAAATATTTGCTTGAGAGAGATTTACACAAGAGAGACAGTTGCTAGTTCAAGGGAATACCCCTATTATTATAGTAAATTAATATATATATATATATCATCTGTTTAGCGGGAGAACTTTGATGTTGCGCCTTCAAGATGTTGTTCTTATTGTTGTTGTTGTTGTAAGCAGTTGAAAAGTGTTGTTATTATTATTATTGTTGTTGTTGTTTGCTGATCTACATTATTGGGGAACATTTAGCTGACAACATCATTCAGTCTAAAGTTAAATAACAGTTTCTTCACTTAAGATGCTACAAATTTCCAAATGTTTATATAATTATCGTAATAAAGCATATATATATATATTATTATTACAAAAATTAAATATTAAAATACGTAATCAAATAGAAACAATGATAATTGTAAAGAGAAACTGCGAAATTGACGTTTTTATGCATAAAATTTTTTTTTTTTTTTTTTAAATTTAACGAATTTTGTTGCCGATGATGTGGAAGTTGTTGTTGCTGTTGTTGTTGTTGTAGTTGTTGTTCCCGTTCTGGAAGCTTGCTTGTTCTTGTTGTTGTCGTTGTTGTTGCTTTGAGTGTTTGCCTCTGACAAACCCAGCTGTTGCCATAAAGGCACACACACACACACACACGCACCTTGCCACACAAGCACTGACACATACACATATACACAGTACGATCCAAGTGGAATATATTCATATATATATATATACATAAATATATATATATACATATATATATATATGTATATATATTTTGTTATAATCTGTTATTGATTTCATATTGTAGCTATTGTTGTTTATGTTGCTGCTGCTGCTGCTGCTGATGTTGATGTTGTTGTTATTATTATTGTTCATTCCTTTTTGTTTTTAATTGTAGATTTTGATTGCCTTCTCAGAGAAATTCAATGAGCTACGCTTGCGCGACTTGTTGATGTGATCGAGTCCAAAGAACGGCAACTGACCGCCAGTCCAAGTGCGATAAACCTCCAGATCGATGGGCGTATTATCGTTCACATCGATGGTATGTCCCAATGTGATGACAGCGAACTTATAATTCTCCCATTCCTTGTCGGGGACATTGAGACGCTTCTGTATGCGCTGCTTGAGCGCACCGTATGGTTCGCCATGTCGCGCTTTTGTAAGGAACGGCACACCAAATGAATTGTACAGCTCTTTGCTGAAATGGGCCACGGGAATGAGTAGCTCATTCTCGGCCAGCTGTGTCTCCTCCATGGACACCTCCTCGATGCGATAGATTTTCTGTGTACCCTGTGTGGTTGTTATCGATTCATTTGTCTTGATCAATGTCTCCAATAGGATATCATCCTTGCATACAGCCGCAATCTTATGATTGCCCACCTTCATTAAGCGTAGCTTCTTGCGGCTATTCTCGGCAAACGTTATCGTTTTGGCCGCCTCATCCAGCAGACCCTTGACTGTATCATTCTTATTGGGATATAGCACCAGCTCCTTCTCCTCCTTCAGATCGTTAGATACCCAAATGCACTTGAACAGCTTCTTGTTATCCAGCTCGTGTATGCTCAACGACAATCGCTGATAGAATATACGCTTCGGGGTGCTTTGCTTTGTATACGACAGCAGATCCTTGATGGTACCCTGTTAATGGCAAATTGTTTAATACATTTCATATTTTATTTCTATTTTATAAATAATTTTACTAATCTTTCTCACTACATAATTCTTTTGTCTTTTGAACATTTCAATTTGATGCAATTTGAAATTGTTCAAGCTTGATGTTTATGGCAACTCTTTAACAGCTGTTATAGCAACTATTGCACTGCTATTAAGACCACTCTTTAACAGCTGTTAAGCAGATGCCTTAACAGCTGTTAAGGGAACTGATTCAAGCGCTGCTAACCTGAGCTGATAGTTCAAAAAGTTAACAGACAAAAAGTTGAGCTTGGACAATCTTGAAAAACAAGACTGATTAAAACTATGAAAACAAACACTTTTATAATAAAGTAAAACTAATTTTTTTTTAAATTTAGTAGGAAAAAAAAAAAAATTGAATTTTTAATCATCTCTTTTTTTTGATTGCTTGAGATATATCAAGAAACAACAAAGAATTTTCTATTATCTGATAAGTATTAACCGCTAAGTAGTCCGATTTTTATATATATAATTTAGTCAGCTTGCATAACATATTATTGAATACTGTATCTGTGAGTTAAGTTGAGATATCTTGACAAACAACAAAGATTTGCATACTAAAAGTTAATTTTAAACTGATCTTTACTACAAGATTTGATTCAGCTGATTGTGATAAATATATACTGCCTGCAGTAGAAACACAAGCCCAATCCAAGTTCTATCAACATAGCTGATAAGCCGACAGACTAGAAACAGACGAACAGCGGAGCTTGGCTATATCAACGATATTGATATTGATATTGATGATCCAGAATATAGATTTAAAAACTTAATAGCAGCTAACTTCCTCCGTTTAAAGAGTTATATAAAATGCGTGAGAAAACTATTGTGTGACTTTGTGAATTTCAATGAAAATGAAACGATTTAAAGACAAAATTTGATGATGAAAATTCGGGAGATTGGATTACTTTGGTGTATACATACGCACCTTGTAGGTGTAGGGCACAGCATTGCCAGCGGTCTCCTTGTAGTTGCTAATGCACATGAAGAACTGCAGCTTCTGTGGATCTGTGTTGAGGCGCTCGGCGACGGCATTTGTCAACTGATCGTAGTTATAACGATTGGATAGTTCGAGGGTAAAGTCTGGTTCATTGGGATTACATTTGTCACTGAATACGATCTCGATGCGATAGACAAGATCCATAAAGTAATCCTCAACGGTGGGTAAGTCCAGTTTAACATCAACATTCTCGCGTTCGAATATTAGAATAGGTCCCTGTAGATGATCTTGCGGCATGTAAAGTACATTCTCAATGGGCTCCTTGATGTTTGGTATCTTCTTTTCGGCATACTCATCGAAGACGGTCAGTTCGGTATCCGGTTCGAAGCCGAGCTTCCGATTAATCTCTGGCACCAGCTCGGATAGACGACGGCTAAGTGGCTGCTGTGTGCAACCGATATAATTGAGACGCTTGTTGCGTGCATCGTAATACTTGAGGAAGAGCAGCACATCGGTTTTGGGATTGAACGGCGATAGGGGCACGGTGCTATCGGGCGGTGCCAGCTCAAGGAAGATCACCCATGGCTTCTGCGATGTGGGTATCTGTTCGATGGTCCGTGTGGCCTCAGCCTCGAAATCAAAGTGCAGGAACTTTTGTGTTTGGGCAGTGCACATATTCCACATGCGCATGCGATCCCGTGGCACACCAAATGCCTTGACTAACATCTCGACCATCTCGTTAACGGTTTGGTTTTGCTTTAGCTTAAAAGGACGCTGATGTGTCTTCTCCAAATCGAATAGGCGACGCTTTTGTTGCGACTCAAAGTATTCCTCGAGTATAACATGGATCGGTACATAGAGATTTGCCTCACTGCGCTCCTTGCGACGCGCCATTTCGATGCGTTTCTCCAAATCGAGACGCTCCACCAGATCGCTAGATATCTCATTTTCAGGTATATCGCCCAATACGCGATCCAACTCCGATTCCCGTATATAGACAAGCATGTACGCATTGCTGCATTTGGCATGAAACGAGATCTCATCATCCATGCCGCCATAGTTTTGCTCGATGGCCTCTTGTTTACGGCAACTGGACACCACATCGTCATCAAATTTAAACCAACGTCCATCGGCCTTCGGATTGATAAAGACCACATAATGTCCGCCATGATTGTCGCCCGAGTGCACGAGCACGGCATGGAGTACATAATCGGCTGGTGTCTTCTCTGGCTCGGCCAGATAACCATCTAGATTGATTCTATCATAGAACTCAAAGCGATCGTTGTATTTGATCGAGCTATCTGTAATTGGATCGTATTGGAAACGCATCAAATGCAAATGCAGCACCGGCGGGAATGATGTGAATATGACGCCCTTGCTTGCCTCCTATAAAAATAATAATTAATAAATATAAACAGAAATAAATAAGAGAAAATATTACAAATCTGCTATGATTGCATTTCAAATAATTTATATTTGAATTGGACGCATAATTCCAATTGGAACGAACAGCTGATTTGATCTGAATTGAACAAAATGTGGCTATCGATAAATTGTGTTATCGATGACACACAAATCACTTAGTCATCATAGCAGAAATATAAGAATTTTTCACTTACCTGTAGACCATGGACACCGGCATCGTATTTGTTGTCACCCTCAAGCGTTTCCGAAGCAACATAATCCTGGAACGAATCGAAGATGTTCTTCTTGTCTTTGATATTGAGCTGAATATCGTAGAAGGTCTCGTAGCGTGTGCTATTATAGTCAACATTCTTGCATTTGATGTACGACGACATTTTGCCCTCGAATAGCCCCGGTATGGTGCCCTCCAGGCAGGTGCCCTTCATTTTCGACTCCAGTTTGTCCAGCAGAACTCGCAAAAACTCTTGGACATCGTGCTGCATAAATGAATCGAGTGTCTCCCATCCAAATGATTTTGTTAGCTTCTTGGTGCCAACGGGACGATCACCGAACTGCAGCTCATGGAAGACACGCTGCAACGATAAGCCGACCGATTTGGTGCTGTCATCTGCCTCCGTTGGTATACGATAAACGGCCAAACGCAATGAGTTTGTAAAGTACAACGTTTGCAGTAGCGAATTCATGTAGCATGTGGCACCCTGATTCTTTAAGCCAACATAGCCGGTATGCTTCTTGGAATCCCATAGAACGCCGTGCGGTGCATCGGCAATGACATGCACCTCAAGTGTAATGCTGCCATTGTGTACATAGTATTTGTCCGGATCCTGCAGCTCCTGCCAGGTTATGAAATTTGAATAACCATAATCGTTCTCCTTCGAGTAGAATAAATGCTTGATTTTGGCGCGCGTAAATGGCGGCGCATCCGGCTTGTGGCATTTGAGACGCAATTCGGCAATGGCATTGCATGACCATGTGGGTGAATCATTTTCACCATTGCATTGCAAGAAGAATCCCAATGCGCGATCATTCGGTATGACCATTATCTTCCATGGCAGCATACGGACATAAACGGGCTGCGATAGATACTGTTGCTTAACTTGGCCAACATTCTCAACGGTATATGAGAATACCGTTTCCGAACGGAATTGATCCTCCTTTGTCTCGTCGTCCATTGGCATCTCTTGTTCGTTACCAAACGATGTGGAGCTGCTTTCGGCTAACAGTTGTTGGGGCGGCACGTTACCGTTCTCACTGGGCAGTTGCTGTTGTTGTTGCTGCTGTTGTTGTTGTTGTTGTGTTTGTTGCTGTTGCAACTGTGGATGTATTAGATTCTTAAACTTGGGCAATTGTGGCGGCGAATTAGTCTGTTGTTGTTGCTGCTGCTGTTGTTGTTGCTGTTGTAGGTCGCTTGTGATTATTTCGACCTCTTGGGTGTCCTGGGTGTCCATAGCTTCGATAGACTGATCTGTTTCAATGTCCATCTTATTCGGCCCTTGAATGTTGCTCTCAATCGGCTACTGCAAACGCCGCCGCTGCTTTTCCTGATGATGCCGCCGTTCTTATTGTTTATTTTGTCGTTTCGTTTTCCCAAATGCTTTCGATTATTATTATTATTATTATTATTGCTGTGTTGTTTTCTTTTCTTTTTCCTTTTCTCTTTCTCCCTTCTCTCTCGCTCGCTCACGGTTATTTTTCCGTTTTTATTTCCTCTTGTTCTCCTTATTTTGTGCTTATATGTTGTTATCGTGCTGACATTCGATTTCGATTACGATTGCGTTGCGCTTTATGTTGCAGCAGCCGCTTTGGTTGTCTGAAAATCCAATGGAAAATGGGTAACAGGAGGAGAAACATCGATAAATAAACATATAGACACATATACAAGCCCACACATGCTACATACACACACATACAAATGCAAAACATATGTATGTGCGCTGGTCACAAGCTTGCAAATTTTTACTGTGCACGCATTTTTGTACGTACATACACTCACATATGCACATACATACATCTATATGCGTATGTCATATCTCTTCTTATTGGGTTTTTATGCAATTTCATACATTTTTCTATGTAGATTTTTGCTCACGTTAAAATGAAATGCGCCGCATCGCTTTGTCCCAGCACACAAATAAATATATACATATGTAAATGTATATTCATGTATATATATATATATGTTCATATATACATATACATATGTATAGGTGTATATAAACACATTTGCACGCACGCAAGCACGCATCAGGCACATCGTTTTACACATTTACCACCGCTTGTCATCGGGCGGGCGGGCATCAGCTCAACTTAGTTTCACACACAAATGCAATGATTATAAGTTTTTATACATTTTGCTTACCTTTAAAATTGTCAAAGTATGTAATATTTGGGCTTCGGCCGCAAGCTGGTTGATGTCAGGCAGCTGTAGGCTCCCACTTGAACGCAAGCGCCAACAGTCAAGAAAATACTTGCAAATTTTCTTCTTATTTTTCTTTCCAACCTACACTTTAATTTCTGGCGTTCTCTTCATCTGCGGTGTGTGTTGCACGACGCTATTTTTTTTTTTTTTTTGGTTGTTAAAAAAAGTAGAAAACATAAATTTTGTCAAAGCTGTTTAATTTTTATGAACAACACTTGTGACGTATTTTACTCGGCACTGCAATTTGCGTTTTCGATTCATTAAAGGAAAGGTGCAAAAAATTTAACTTTAATTTAGCAAGCAAATGTTACTGCGCTGCTCAAAATGGCACTGCAAAACTTAAACCAGCAGTCTTTGACACTGCTATGCCAAAAAAGAATAGCTAATACGGTCTTCGGCAAAGAGCTGTACAGCTATCGATAGCATACACGATAGTTCAGCTATGATTTGCTCCATCGATAGGGGGATCGCTCATTTCCCGCTCGTGAAGTGAGTTAGTTCACTTGTTCATGTGTGCATGAGCAGTTCATTTGAAATATTTGTAACGGTTGAGAAATAAATAAAGATACATTTAATTGATGTAATAAAATAAATATTTGTATAATTTATAAAATCAACATGGATCACCATCATTCGCTTGAGGTACAATTTGCTAACAAGTTTGGTAAATTACAAGTTATATACAATAAACATATGGAAATTGTTCGTTAGCGGTATCGCTATCGCGCGTTAGCTGCCCATGCTGTTGCCACTCCTT
The DNA here is from genome assembly GCA_018901825.1 of Drosophila funebris. Classification (NCBI taxonomy): domain Eukaryota; kingdom Metazoa; phylum Arthropoda; class Insecta; order Diptera; family Drosophilidae; genus Drosophila; species Drosophila funebris. Next base: position 3,266,733 of record JAEIFK010000454.1, read on the forward strand.
GGAACAGATCTCTGATGCAGCCGATCACAGCGTTGACAGTTGCCACCCGAATTGGCCTTCCAACAATTGTAATGCGAACAAGCACCGCACTGGCCACAACGCTGCACTTTGCGTTGCCATCGATAGATGAGCGTGGGACTCTTACAATATTCACAGACAAAGGCGCGTCCCGTACAAAGCTGCAGGAGTAGATTGTGATCAGGATCAAGGATAGATGGAGTCTGATTATGCTATTGCACTCACCACACAATTGTTAACATGCTGTTCGCCCAGCGCAATTAGCTCTTCAATAGAACGCTTCAAGCTCTTATTTTCAACATCGACAAAATCAGACATGGACCACATATCCGGATCGTTGGTAATGTGCACCGGCACCGCATTGAAGAGTGCCTGCTCCCTGTATAAATGCAATGGAATTAACTTCATCAACTTCATCATTGCTGACCAGCTGTCACACTTACCTGGTAGCGAAACGACATGTAACAATGAAATCTTTCACATATTTCAACTGCTGTCGACGACGTCGTTCTCTGGACAAAACCTTTTGTTTGGCATAGAGCTGCGCATTGAGGTCTGGCACATGGAAGAGCGGACACGTATACATCTGTTCGATGAGGCGATAGGCAAACGAGCTAACCGCATAACAGCGAAAGTCCCAACCCTGCAGTATCTTGGCGGGAATGGCCGACAGTTGATTGCGATGGCAGCCCGTGCACAGATATTTGCCCAAATAGTTGCAATAACGAAAGTGCTGCTGCAATTGTCGTGTCACATGCATCCCACAGCCGGCACAGCGATAATGCTGACGCGTCAGCAGCTGGGAGCGACTGGCGGGCGCATGCTCCGTGAAGATAATCTGTTGACGCGGCGGCGCCCAGGTGCGTGTGCCGCGTGTCAGGCTCGCCGGCTGCATATCCTCCTCGCCCAGCTGTTGTTGTTGCTCCTGCGGCAGCTTGGGCATGGGCAGCAACTGCTGCGGCGTATCCTGCTCCGAGACGAGCCATTTGAGATCAGCCAGCTTCGGCAATTGCTGATCCTTGAAGCGGGATATCAGTTGCAAACCCACGGCCTCAGCGCTGTTATTATTGGTATTGGCATTGTGCTGCTCCACATAGGGTATGAGCAAGGCATCGCCATCTGCCTCGACAGCAGCTCCAGCACCATCTTCAGCACCAGCATTAGCTACAGCACCAGCTTCAGCTCTCGCCGGCTGTTGGCGACGGCGGCTCCACTTAACATGCTCAATGGCCGTGATGCAGGCCTCCGAGATGCGAAAGTGGGCATTCTCCTTCTCCAGCTCCGTGTTGTTGTGCGTATAACGTGACATTTGAAGGAACGCAGCCAGACTTTGATTGTCCATCTTGTTCGAATTGCTGTCGCTGCTCAAGCTGTATGGCGTTGTGCTGCAGCTGGCGCTATGCTCATGGCTCATCTGGCTGCCCACAATGTCGAGTGGTGCTGTTGTCGTTGGCGTTGCCTCTGCCTCTGTCTCACAATTGTTGTAGTCTAACATGCTGATGCCTTCGAACAACGATGGTTGATATCGTTTGTCCAGTTTGCGTCCATTGATGGGCAGAAAATTGTCCAGCACACTGGTAGCTTCATCATCCTGGCCCAGGCAGCGATTGTACCAGCTTGTGTACAACGGTGGCGAGCCAAAGAGATTGCCCAGAAAGCTATTAAGTGGACTGGCACGCTTGACGCACTGCGTCATCGATTTGCTTGATGTGTTGGGAATTGTTTCTGGCGGCGTGTTGCAGCTGCTGCTGTTTGCTGTTTGATCCGTCCAGATCTTGATGTCATCGCAATTGATCAACTGTATGCGACGTGGGGTCACTTGACTGCAGCTGCTCGACGTGCTGATGCTGGAGCCGCTCAACGGCGGCAACTCATCCCTGATCCAACGGGCACGCGGACTATTATAGGTCTGACAACGTGGACGCGCCACACATGCTCGTGTTGTGCCCAACTGCAGCATGTCCATGCTGCCATCGCTCTCATGTAAACTGGGCAAACTCTTGATCCGTCGCAACAGATTGCGCTGCTGTGGACGGCGTGGCAATTGTTCCTCCTCCTGGACCACATGCAAACGATTCGTTATGCTAAAGTTCGGCTGCGAACACGTACGTCGATGCCGTCGTTTATGCAACGGCTCCAGTTGACTCAGCAGACTGCGCTGATCCAACTGTATGGCCGTGAGGCAGACGAACAATGCCGTGGCATATCCGCTGTGGCGCAAATATGCCACATCTTGTTGATAGTAAGAGTCGAGCAGTTCCTTGTCTGCCACCAAAGACTGTATGCAACGCGATAGGCAGCGTGAATGCAAGCAACTTGCCACCCATTGTTGCAAGAACTCTTTGACGCCAACTGTGGGATTTCTCGACGTGCCACGCTGATGTTGCAACGTCTGCTGCAACTCGGTGAGGCGTAGAAATTCGAAATCCTCAATCAAACGCTGTAATGTTAAATGATAACAAAAAGAACAGCATTTTTAATGAAATTCATATCCCAGAAAATAATCACAATCTGCTTATGCATGTGTGTGTGTGTGTGTGTGTGTGTGTGCGTGATTAATGTAATCGAACATTTATATTTGTTGTACATTTGTGTTTATTTAAAGCAAATGCAGATTGGCAACATTTAGAAACAGTTTTATTTGTTGTTTCTTAATTTAGGGCGTCAGTCAACGCAACTGTCGCAGCATTGTGATTGATCGGCCACGGGGAGTGGCAGGGCAGGGCAGGGAGGAAGGTCACTCACCATCGTTGCACCGCTTGTGGCAGGCTGCAATAGGCCGTGCTGCAGTATTTGCACACACGTCTGCACCAGCAGCTGAAAGCATTCATCGCTTTTGGTCTGAAACCAATGATTTGTGGCACGTCGCAACTCCGTTAACAATGTGGAGAGCTGCAATTGATGTTGTTGTTTGAGCTCGCGTTGTTGATAGTGGCTGCGTCTGTGCGTGTCACAGCTCCAAATTGGTGGCACTGCTGTTGTTTGCGCTTGCGACATTTCCGTTACGCTTGTGGATGTTGTGGTTACGGTTACGGCTATGCTGTTGTTGGTTGGTTGATCCACTCATGGTATGCAAATATGTGTAATTGCATTGCGATCGCTAACTACTATAATATGGCGTTGCTCATATTGCAAAACCATATCGATACTGCATTTGTATCGAAAAGCAGCTGTTAGTAAGGTTGCCACTTTTGTAAACAGCGCACAGTTGGTGGCAGCACTAACGCAGGCAAACTATCGATAATGTCACTGATGTGCTATCGGTAGTTGCATTTGATTTTGTAAATCAAATTTGTATTATATGAATACAAAGGGTTTTCATTTATTTTGATTGGGATTACATAAATGTATTTATTTATTTATATTTTTTTGTTCATTTACTATTGCTCTACTGAGTCTTCTTTTCGTCCTTGGTCGACTTGAACGTGGGCTCATCCTTAAAGTGCAAGAAGACAAACGAGAACACAAACAATCCAATCATCATGGAGAAGGCGCTGGTGTAATACGGGAATGCGCTGGGTATGAAGCGTTCATACTGTGTGTGCTCCAATGGACGCACCGACACCTGTGTGGTATTATACAGATGGGTGTAGCCCACACGATCGTAATCCACCTTAAACTGATAAACGCCATAGACATCGGGAATCTTAAATTTGCCCTCGTAGCTGCCGCCATTGGTTTGCTTGAGGAAGGTGCGAACAAATGGATCGATGCGCACAAACTCCAGCTGGATGTCGTTAGCCTTGAATGGCTGCCACTTGCCCTGCACGAGCTCCTCAATGGCAATCGTGTAGACAACGGGATCGATGATGGTATAAGCCTGCTCTGGCGGATGACTCTCGCCTTCCTTATTGTGCTGCACGGATGCAACACGCAGCCTGCCGCTCTCACCGAACACCCATTGACTGATGGCTTCAGCAACAGCCTGATTACCGGCCTGCTTGTGGAAGACACCGCTTTGGGCATACTGCACGGCCATGGTGAAGGTCTCGTCGGCGAAGAACTGTAGTGAGCCAGAGAACACGACGCGTGCATTGTTGCGTGCCTGCAGAGCGGCAATTAACAAAGTATTGCGACCCACAGCATGAGGATAATCTGAGATGCTGGAATCCGGTTTATAGCTGTAGGCGCTGCTTTCAGCCGTCAATATTTTCAATACCAAAGGATTCTCCTTATCGGCAATGAGTCCAGTGCCTCGATACAGCAATGGTGCTGCATCCTCTTCGCGATTCACTTTCCCCACAACGCTGGCCGCATCGATAAGATTTTGTGCCGAGGTCAAAATAGTTGTGTGATCGCCGGCATCGCTGACATCGTAGTGCAAATGATCAATGACAGCTGCGTTCTCCTCATCCAACTCAAAACCGCACTCGGAGGCAAATTCACGGAGGGCGTCGCCTGACTTTTCACTGCATGCAACCAAAACGTTGCCTCCATCATCGACAAATTGTGCCAGACGCTCCACGCTAATGTCGCCACCGAACTCTTCTACGCTTGGTGCAAAGATAATTACATTCTTGTACAAGTACTCGCCATATCGAGACAGCAACAGTCCAGAATCATCAGCTAATTTGTAGATCAATTTAAATCCACGATCTGTAAAAAATTGTACACGTCAGAGGTTATGCACGTATGTGTGTGTTTGTGTGTGAGCGATGCCGGTTACCTTGCAATGATTTGAAGAATATTGAATGAGTTTCACGTATTGCCAAATTGTCTAACAATACGAGTGTGTTGGCATCAGCTTCGAGCACAGCATTGCAATTATTTAATGCGAAAATCGCAATTAATAAAATTTTCCACATTCTGAAGCCGGATAGGAGTTTCACAGTGTACTTTTCATTAGCGATGTCATGAAAAGTCACCTCTTAATCGATAGGAAAAGAGCAGCGGTTTTTGTTCGATGTATCGCCTAAGCCGATCGATATATCGATAGACTTTGAAATCATTGCACATACTTATATAAAACATATATATACAAAATGGCTAATTATAAAATATAAAACATCTAACAAATCTAAAAAGTGGTATTTTAAAATTTTTTTTGTTTTAATACATATAAACTTTAAAAACGATTATAACTTTGCATTGTGGCAACGCTAAATATGTTCACAGTTCATAAGAAGAGCTTTGCTTATACTTGAGCTTTCATTTTTCGCTTTTGAACTGTATCTTATTGGAAATCGCTTGTTCGGCAATTCGAAATAAGTTTCAGTTGCAAAAAGCTGGCGTCGCGCGCGGACGCTGTGGTACAGCGACATTTGCATTTATATTTCGAACTGCTGACAATGACGCTGCGTGCGCGTTCGAGATTTTTTTTTAAGTGCTGAATAAAAAATTTTGTTAAAAATCAGTTTTGACAGCGATAAATTAGTTCAAATTTTAATTTACAACACAAGCCATCAATTTAAAGTGAAGAGAAATCACAACAGCATGAAGAGCGCGTAGAAAATCACGGCATTTGGCCAGCAGCAGCAGCAGTAGCAGCAACAACAACATCAACAGTAGTCGTGTATAAACAAACGTGTGCAAATCCATAAAAAGCAACAAGAACAAGAAGTACAAGAATAATAACAATTGTAAATTGGGCCGTTGCGGCTACCGAAAGCAAAAGCAATGGAAATTCAAGAAATGAAAGCAACGACAACGACGACCAATTAAATTCTGTTTATAGCAAAGTTGCCGATGTTTGGATTGGACCTTTTGATGCTGACGCCGATGCCGATGCCAATGCTAATATTGATGCTGATGGACTAACGATGTATTGTTGCTAGCTGTGGCGCTTCCAGGGGGTGATGGTATTCGGTGGTTGCGGCATCTGCTTTATCTATATGCAGATACATGTATACCAAAATAATCAAATTAGATTGCGAAACTCTCAAGAGTTACAATTGACGGGTCAACTACTTAATTGATATTCAAATATTGCCAGTTGCCTCTGTCTCCGTCCAAAAGTGCAGTCAAAGTTAAATGAATGGTAATTAATGCATTTACAGTGTTTTAGCATTGCATGTGGATGAACGTGCGTGTGTGTATGTGGGGAGAAGAATGGCTGAGTGAGAGAGAAAGTGAGTAGTTAATGAGTAGAGAAGTGTAGTACGAAAACAAAAGTGCAAGTGTCCGTGGCAGTTGTTGTTGTTATTGTTATTGCTATTGCGATGTTAGTTGAGAGCGATTGAAATTTATCGATCGACCAGAAAAGAGCAACATCATCTCAAGAACAACAACTATAGCACGCTGGATTAGGGTTACCGTTAGCAGCAATACGCCTTAATGCAATTGGAGCTGCGACTGTTTTACCGGTTAGCGACGCGTCGCGACACTAAAGCCGACGCCAACGCCGACGTCTTCGCCAATGCCGATGCTAACGCAGACGCCAGCACCGGCAAATAGCGGGACAAGGCCGTCAGTTTGCTGTCAGCTTTGCGGTCGGCGTGAAAGTTCATTCCATGCTGCGTGCAGGTGCAACAGCAACAGCAGCAGCGACGGCGGCGCAAAAGTGAAATCTCGTCAGCTCTTTGCCTTACTCGCTCTTTGGTTTCGTATGCTTGTGTGTGTGTGTGTGTGTGTGTGTGTGTGAGTGTGTAACTGTAACACGAGTAAATAATAAACATAGCCAACAACAAATCGCTGACATCAATTTTTATTTTACCATTTTTTTTTTTTAAAGTTCTTGTTTAGTCAAGTGAAAGAATCAACAAACCAAGCAACAACACGAGGAGACAATCAAATAGAATCAGTGAAAACAAAAAAGAAGACAAAAGTCATAACGAATCCGAAATCAACGTCAACGTCAACTTTTGTCAATCACATTCTCCAATAAGAAGAAGAAGCGGAGGAAGTCGAATCACAACAACAACACGCTGCTTTGTTGCTGTAACGGCAGCAGCCAGCGGGGCGCTGGCAACAAATTGCGGTATGAATTTGCTTTAAATATCTATTTTAAATTTATAATATGTATGTACATATTGGGTATAAATATAAATTTACTGTCCTGTTTCATCACACGAACGTACACAGACTCAGTCACACAGGCAAACACACACTCACACACACATATCGACAACTCGGTTTTGTTATGGACTCTGGCAGCTTTTACAGTTTAGTTTGTAATTTTGCCAAAATGGCAGACACTGCATAATAAACATGCGAGATGGAATTCAAAATGTAGTCCACAGTAAGTCAGTAGCAGCAGTGCCAACGCCAGCGGCAACGGCAACGGCCACAGCATCAGCAGAAGCGCAACTAGCCGCATTGGGCTAGCCACATGCATCGCAAATCATTTACATATTCAGAGCATGGCCAAAGAGCAGATGCATTATTTGAATACAAATGTCAAATTCGCTAATGGAAGTAAAGTTGACATGCACCAGTTGGTGGTATTTTTATGCAAAAACACATATGTATGCATATCACAAACATTTGAGCTGAGTTTTTCTGAAAATTAATTAATATGAATGTAAGTCTTATATATGTATTTACGTAAATAATATACTTAATATTTGTTTATTCAACATTTTAAAATGAGTCTAAAGAAAATGTCGTAAAATGTAATTGAAATTGTTTTTAAATATAAAGATAGAATAAGTATGCATGATTATGGAATTTGAGTTCAAATGCCAAAATATGTATATGCCCCATAAACAGTATTATATAGCCGAATTGTGCAAATTGGTACAGAAATTAACGCAGATCGATGCAAGGGACATATAAAAATTAACAAGAATAGATGGTAATTAAAAAAAGAAGATGAAGAAGGCAGCAAAAAAAAAAAAAAAATTAAAAAAAAAACAACATACGCCAAAATGTGCTAAAAATAGACAAATAGCTGACGCGGCAACTGCCAATCGACTAAGGCGCCTGCTGTCGCTGTTGCCGTGTGCTTTTAGTTAGCGAGGGTCGCTTTAATCGTATGGCATTGGATGGAGTGCATGCTGTGGAGTATTTCAGCGTTCACTTTATCTGCTGTTTAATGTGTGTGCCCAGTCGTTTTGGGGGTTAGTTATTTTTGGGGACGACAATCACGATGTTTCTATACAGACACTCACACTCAAACACACATACACACACACACCATTCAACACGGACATACACATCTATAGAGCCACACCGACAGTCTGACAACCCCAAACTGTGGCATTGGCGATGCTGTTGCTGTTGCTAAAACTTCGAAAGAATTTTTTACCGGCGGGGATGCTCGGTTTTTTTTTCGTGTCCTTCTCATCCTTTTGCTCTTCATCTAGCTCATCTCCGCGTCTTGCTTTTGCTTTTGCCTTTGCTTGGCATTTGTATTGGCAAACTCTCCTTTACCCTGTCACGCATAGAACACACACATACAAACATACACATGTATTTCCATGCAAATGTCAGAGCTGCCAAACGTCGACGACAACAACGTCGTCACTTTTCTCATTCTATCCAGACTTCCACCGACCCCTGACCCCCTCTGCGACGACCATGCGGTGAGAGTAGCGGATTTTGTTTGTACAGGAATTGATGTTGTTGTTGTTGTTTCCTTTTTGGACTGGCATTCAACGCGCATTCTAGACCAAAGGCAAGTGGGGGATGCGCCAGTGCAAAAAGGTGCGTTTCACTTACTTATGGACAGAAAGGACGGAAAGAACGGACGATGGTGCTCAACAAACTTTGTAAACTCACCACCAATTGCTAGCCAAAAACACTCTCTCACACTCTCTATATTCTCTCTCGTTAGCCGCTCTCTCTCTCTCTCTCTCTCTCGTACTACTCCACAGCTTTGTGCTTTTTGTTACCGTTGTGTTGTGTTGTTATTTTTCTTGTTCTTCTTTCTGTTTTTATTTTATTTGGCAAATTGTTTGGACAAACAATTGCATATTTTTGCAACACTCTTGAAGTTTGGAGCGTTCAGTCTCTCTCTGCGGGCAAAATACATAAGAATTGCGCCACTCAACAAGCCGGCGTTGACGTCTCTGCTTCTATCTTTCTATTTATCTGTCTACGCATGCAGAAACACACTCACACACACACACACACTCAGATTTATATACATACACACATAGCTACATATCCATGTATCTTCGCCTGCTTCAGAAGAACAACAAAAGAAAGCAAGTACAAATGCGCTAATTGCAAGTTAGCTCGATCACCACATACCCTTTACATTGTTAAGAATTAATTCCTTAGACAACATAACCTTATAAATAAAACAACAATTTCTTTGTAGTTAATAATTTTAAGTTTCTCAATCTTTCGTCTGAGTCAGTAAAAGGATTTTAACTAGTTACATAAATGTTTCTAAACTTTTTATTTAAATTTATGCACTCCAGGGTATAACAAACGCATGTCAACAATGCGTGATCAAAGTAATGACTGATTGTGAAAAGATACATGTGTATGTACATATATGCACATACTTGATATGTTAATGTCGCGTTCCAAACCACGCATATATCTGTGGGAATTGAGAAACCGGATCTGAACTTCATGAATAACATGTACTTCGTTTATACGGCAGCTAAGGCTGATTGAACTAAAATCGGCTTGTCTTATAACTATTACAATGCGATGTATTCGAATTCGAAATCGAATTTAGTTACAAGCGACTTTAACTGTCGTACGGACGAGGCATTAGAAAGCTTCAATATGTTCAGAGCCAACAACTTATGTTGCACTTTATATAAACTTACATTTACATACAATTCAACTATAAATTTACATATCTACGTACAAGTACTTATAACCCCCTCCCCCCTCTATACTTCATTTTACGTTTATTCAGCTTTGTTAAAGGGTAATACAATGTACTTCTCTTTAGCTTTGGCTTTAGCTTTAAGAGCTATGCATTTGTTTTCGTTTTTTTTTACAATTTGAGTGCGTATTTCTTTTATCCCCATCTTCATTCGTAAGCGCAGTTATTGCGGGAATTGCACTACAATCAAGTGGAACCAATTAAAATCATATGTTCCACAACCACTTCTCATATGGCAGAAGTGGATCCTGTTGAAGTACAAACAATTTAAGGGGATTATTGGAATTAAATGTAAAAAATATAAATAATAATCAACAATAAAATGAGTTCAGTAGAAAATCTATGTACATACATATGTATTTAATTCGCTTTCATAGTAGTAGTATTATTTAAAAATGAAATAAATACGGTTCTTCAAATCCTTAAAGTGCCTTTTTGTAATCTATTATTTAAAGCTGTAGGGTATTCGAAGTTTCGCTTGCTTGCCTGCTACGCTTGGCTTAGCTTTTGTTTTTTTCTCCTTTTTATTCATCTTCTGATATTCCATTTTCTTTTCGCACTCACACACGCACCACTCACAACAATAAGAATACGGAAGCCAGATCTTCTTCTTAGTCGTTGTTATTGTTTTGTGGGGATTTCACTTCAAAAATATTCTTACACACCCAAACACAAACACACACGCACACGCACACGCACAGGCACGCACACAAGCAAATATACACAACAGTCGCATTCCTTGCATGATTCCTGTTTGGCTTTCCTGCTTCTTCTTTTGCTGCTGCTGCTGCTGCCACATTCCATTAAATACAACAAATACCAAAATGCGATAAAAGCAGCTAAGAAATTAAAAATGTTAGCCAGCTACACACATACATATCTATATACAAACAAACACACACACACACACACACACTCACATACACATACACGATAAAGAAATTAATGCCCAGCCTGCGGCTAGGAATAGCCCTGGTGTTAGATAAACTCACACTTACGCACATACATATATATATATATATATACTATATTGTATATACATACATATATATGGAAATACGCACACACATGCACATCTCATATTTTTGACTTGAAAATTGCTGAAAAATGTCAAATGAGCAACATTCGTTTGACCCAAAAAAAAGGAAAGAAAAGAAAAGGAAAATCAAAAAAAAAAAACGCAACCAATAAACTAACGGTCCAAAGAGTGAAAGCGCAATTTATAGGTTATGTTGCAAAATAGAAACTGAAACAGAAATAGTAAAAGGAAGAGCAAGATAAATGAAAGGAACGCGACAAAGAGGCCAAGGGAAAAGGAAAGGGGAGTGGGAAATGCCTTTGGTATTTATCAGCTCTTTCTAACTGCAAATTTGTTTGACACTCAAAGCGAGGCGAGCTCTACAAGTTTTGGGCAAGGTTAACTCTACTTTTAGTTTGATAAATTAGCTTTGATTAGGATTTTATTTTTAACGACACTTGACGTGAAATCAAATGAATGTCATTACTTGTTATCGATATTCGATATACATAAATAGGGTATTTTGATTGCAAAGTTTTGTGAGTTGTGAGTATCAAACATTTGTTCGCATGTACTATAATCTTAATGAAAACGCTCAAAATCTGACGATATCTGATCTGTATTATTGATTGTTAACGATTTTTTGTATTTCATTAATTTTGGTATCTAAAATATTTAAGGAACTGATAGAGTTACAAATTATTGATCGATTACAAACGAACGTGTAATGGGATCGCTTCGATTGTTTGCTTTGGCTTTAAGGTCTGGCAACACCCTCGTTGTGTACATCCCTAATGCTGGCGCTTTTTAGCGGAAATGTTGCCTTGGCATATGCAATACTTTATTTTATATGTAGTATTATCGCCTTCATCATTGGCGTCATGAGAAACCGACATCGACTTGTCACCAAGGCCTGGCCATAAAACTTTTCTTCTCTTTTTTGTTGTTGCTCTGCCACAACTTTTTCGCACTCTCTCTTTCTGTCTCTCTCTTGCTCTCTTGCTCTCTCTCTTCGCTTCTATCTACTAGCTTTTCTCACTTTCTGTATTTGTCCTTCTCTGCGTGGCCTTTTAGTTGATTTCCGCTCGATGGTGATGGCATTGTTTTTATGACGCCACTTTTAAGCACACACACACTTACACACTTACACACATACACATACACGCACATATGCGTTGTTGCATGTCTGTGTGAATGGACAATACACTAATACGAAGCTCAGCTTTGTAACGTCCGTTTTGTTTGACTTGATTGAGTCAACAAAATGTTGATGCGTTGCCTAAGCAGCTGTCAATCATCAGTAAATACGCAGGAAACCCGAAACGGGGATTTCCCTTCAATGTGCAGGGTCACAGGATAAGCGTATCTGAAAGGACAGCTTAAGTATTTCACATAATCCTAGTGAGTTTACAGATGTCTTTGATATGCATAGATAATACTTTATCAATCATGCAAAAGTTGAGCTATTTTTGATGCTGAGATAATCGTAATATTATATGATACTATATGAGAATCAATTATGGAGATTAATCATTAGCAAACAGTTCGAATAAGATAGCTTAGTTAAGATAAGACGAAAGACTAATAGATTAATCAGTTTACAGCCTAAAAAATGTATACTAAAATTATTAGATCAGACATAACATTTAATAACTGTAACGCATATTTTATTGAAAATATTTTTGCTTTAAGATAAGAGAAGATTAGATCAGTTACAAGTTCGATTATTAGAAAACACTTGAGAAGTATAATTTATATATTTTGTTAGCTGAAATAATTAAATGTGAGTCACTTGGAAATACTTCTAAAGAAGCCTACAGTGGATTCTACAGTGGAGTTATTTGAGATTCTACATTTCAAATAGTTTACCGCCGAGATTATTAACTAAGAAACAATAACTTTAGAATATTTGTGTAAATCTATGCAATCCTTTAGCTCGGAATGAAACAGATTCTTTGTGAAAATAATGCCATTCAAGCATTCAAAAGAATGAGGCGGTCTCCCGTGGGCGGTCCGGACACATTAGCGGCTCGTTGGCTAAAAAGGCAGGCTCAAACCGTGGGCAGGTACTCTATTTACCTGTCAGAAAGCGCACGCTCACCGCATATTTCCATATTATGGGTTATACGTGCATAGTTAAGTCCCAGCCGGGGCCGGCGATAAAGTCGACGCGAACATGGAAGCGTCGGCATTTCGCTAGCATTTAAGTTTTTTAATTGGTTTGGAACACGTCGTCACGCAAATGCGACCCCTTCAGCCTCATTGAGCGACCCCAAAAGAACATTAGAACATTGTACGCGTCATTCTACCAAGTTGCTCCAGAATGTCTTCATCTCTCTCTCTCTCTCTCTCTGCCCCCTTTCCCTCACTCTGTCACTGTGCAATTAACCCCAGCGTTGAAAATATATGTATTTATGTAGTTAAAAGCTAAAACATAAAACAAACTATCGTCCACACTCTTTTTATTCAACTTTTTAAGGACAAGTTTATTACGTTGTCGTTCGCGTTATATAGATTCGCTTGAAAAATGTATTTGCTTTTGAAACACATTATTACATAAATTATATAATATAATAATAATATAAATTAATAAATGCAAATCATGAATTACTGAACTTTCTATCAATTTAAATTGAAGCTAAGTCAAACTGTTTAAAGAGTTTCACATTTCGTTTCCTCGTTCATAAACTTTATTTCTGCACGACTCAAGAAATATTTTATAGACATTTTTATAGCATACATTTGGGAGCAACTTAATTAATTGATTAAATTTAAATTAAAGTTCTAATTAAAGTTAATATTTACGTTAACGTCAAAGTTAGCGTTAACGTTAAAGTTAATGTAAATGCTTGCAATTGATGTAAATAATGAAAATACTAATGCTTATTTAAATGCTAATGATAAAGCTAATGCTAATGCTAATACTAATACTAATACTAATACTAATACTAATTCTAATTCTAATTCTAATTCTAATGCTAATGCTAATGCTAATGTTAATGCTAATGCTAATGCTAATGATAACGCTAATGCTAATGCTAATGCTAAAGTTATCGATTGAGTACTACATTGTTAAAATATAGATAATGTGTATTTTTATTCATACTATTTAAATATATTCGAATGAATAGAGAAATTACTTGTTAAATTTTGTTGACGCCAAAAGAAACATATTGTTAATTGGTTTGTGTGGAGGGGGGGTGGTGGGAAGGGAGTGGGTTGGGGGGAAAGCATAAAAATGTGTTAGTTATGTGTATCTAACGATATCGTCACCGAGCTCTTCCAGCTCCTCTGGGAGGGCGCAACACTTCCAAGATTCCTGTACACCGAACGTATAGATGGTCTCGTGAAAATACAATTCACTTGGCATTATGAATGCCGTGGGAAAGTCTAGATTATTCATGGTATCGGGAAACTTTTCCAGTTGAACACTGAAGCCGGAATATTGAAAATATCTGGCACAATTCTTGCCCATAATCGGTTCCTCGTCTCGTGTATCATCGGGAAATTCGTTGGCCGTGCAAAATCTCATGCCCGGCTGATTGCTATGAATCTCCATGAATCTGCCGGATTCGGGATGCAAAAATCTGCCAACAAAATGCACAATATTTGCATCAAAGTCCTTATCGATGGCATAGCAAACATCGAAACCGGGCACAGTCTTATTCTCAAATTGCCTTAATCGATCACCAATGAATGCGGGCACTCGCATATCATAAACTGTGTTATTCACTACAGCAAATCGACCCGTTGGCATCGAATCATCATTCGTTTCGATGGTATGATCGGCTGCAATGACCAAACGATGCTCCAGAATTCCCTTTCGTCCCGCCTTTTGGCCGGCGAGATTGAAGTAACAATGATTACTGATATTCACAGGTGTCGTTTGATCTGATCGCGCCTCGATACGCATATAGAAGCGATTGTCATCGTCCATGGTGAAGTGCAGCAATACAGTCAATTCACCTGGATAACCCTCATGCCCATTCGCCGATACATGACTGAGGGTCACACCATCCGGACGAATCATATGCAGATCCCAAATGATTCTATCGAACCCAACATTACCGCCATCAATCTGATGCTTATCATTTAGATTCTTTGTGACAATCACCTTCCGTCTGTCCATGATGAACTCACCATTGGCCACACGATCGGCCACACGACCGAGCATGCAACCAAATCGTTTAGCCCGATTCGCTTCATAGCCGGCAATATCATTAAATCCCAAGACAACATCCTCCACATTATGATACGCATCCGGGCAACTGATTCTCTGTATTGTCGCTCCCAGTTGGATGACCGAAGCGGATAAGTGATTCGAATTGCTGATCGTATAACGTCGCACCACCTGCGCCTTCTCCGTGAACGGATTGATGGCAATTCCAAATATGTCCTCCACAACTTTAACCATTATTGCAATTTGCAATTTATTCAAATTTTCAATTTTGTTGAGTTCTTTTAAAATGTTTTTCTATTTAAAATTCTTTTTGATTTTTAATGCATTTCAAGGAATTTTTTTGTTGTAGAATTTAAATTGTATTTCGATAGATCGATAGATAGTTATATAAAGATATAGCGGTATGAAGATGATAGATAGACACGGACGGTTAGAGAGATTGCAGATTGGAGATTGACACAGAAGTTGTAGTATTTGAAGTGAAGAATAGATTTATTTATAGATGATATCAAGACTTTTTGCGATGCCTTCCGATTCCGATCAATTCACCTCTGTTTACTCATCTTCATTTTAATGTTTATCTTTCGCTCTTTATTATTATTTCACATTAATCTTACTGCTAAAAGTTAACAATTAGTTTATCTAAATGATAAATATACGAAATGTTTATAGAATTATCGGAAATATATTCATTGATCAGCTGTTTTCTCAGCGTCATGTTAATGTTTAATTGCACTTTAACTTATCTTTCGACTAAGTGCGCTCTTTATTATTATTTCACATTAATCTTACTACTAAAAGTTAACAATTAGTTTATCTAAATGATAAATATACGAAATGTTAAGTATACGTCATGTTAATTAAACTTATCTGTCGACTAAATGCCCGCCTAAATCTAACTGATATAACTTAACAGGTAGTTTAACACTGCTCTTAATGTTCTCAGAGTTGCCAGATGTTGATTAATCACACTGGTCTTTCTTCACAATCAGCGCTGACCACTCATCGTTTTGGGGCCGGTCTGTCAATCGCATGACGTGGCGTTGCCATGCGTTGTGTAAAACGCAAAACAAATCATACATTGCTTAATTAAATGATTGAGTGTGGCAAGGTTAAACACAGGCAGGTAATTACGCATCCAACTCAACGGGTGCGGGTTAAAGTACGAGTACGTTGGCTTCTCAATTTGCAGATAAGTTAAGCGATCGATTTGCGTGCCAAAAAAAAGTCATATCTAATCGACAAAATATCGGGTGTCGTCTACATAACGAACTGTGATCTACTTGTATTCGATTTATGACATACTCAACATACGTACTGAAGGTGTTCCATTTAATTAGTGTTTTGTGGGCAAGTTATAATTATTTCGAACAATAACCGTGGCAAGCATAGTTAATATTCATTATGGCCTTATCTAAATAATTTAGCATGTGACCCAATGCAAGCCCTTCTATATATATGTACATATGTATCTAAATATATTAATAAATATACACATTTTTTTTTACGGTTAATTTGCCATAAATTGCGACGCTTAAATCAAACGGATCTCCGGCCCTTGAGCTAATGACAATGGCTTATGGCTTATGGCCAACGGCTCATTGGCCAAACGTGCAGTTCTATTGAAATTCTCATAATACAATTTCCCATTTCCCATTTTCCATTTCGCATTTCCCTTTCCCATTACCATTACCATTTCCAGTTGCTCTGCTATTGTTATTATTATTGCAATTAGACGCGCAATTATTTGAAGGTAAAAGTTGTTTGATTTTAATATGCATATCAGATCGATAGCAAATATTAAATATTTCTATCGATTGCAAATGTGTAAGCATGTGTTATTATCTCCATTCATTTCCCATTCAAATTGCAACATGTCGATATCTGAAGGTTAAGGATATATATATATATATATGTATATATACATTACATTCCATTCCATTTAGATTTGTCCTTGTTGCCTAGAAATGTTTGAGAAGTGATATTAAAGTTATGATTAGATGATTTCTAATTTCAAAGATATGTAACACATAATTACATTCAATGATGTAATGAAATGTTGAAGAATAAAATGTACAGGGTATGGCGTAGTTAGTCCAATGAATATGATTATCGCATAACATTCAAAGCTCTTAATCTATGCGTAATCAGTTATTAATTGTTTTTCACTATATCACTCACTGTTCCGGACTATATATATGTATATTCACATATATATATATATATATATATATAATGATGTTAATAAAAACAATCCGCGTTCAAGGTCCAATGCTTGAACTATCAATACGACCCTTACTGTGTCGAAAAATACATAAACAGTCTTTAGTCATACTTGCTAAACGCACTTATGACGAAATTGAAAGCTATATATATATATATATATATATATATATATATACAAGTACAAGTATTGTGGACAAGCGATAACATTGATTATAAATTAGGAACTTTGAATGGTAGCAAGTACAATGCTGGCCAAATATCTATATACTTTATATAATTAATATAATATAATATATAATATATGTATATTAACATATGTAATACACATATATATATCAAATCATAGTTTTACATACATTTATATATATATAAATATATATTACAATCTCAGACTTAATCAAGATTGATTCAAATTAATCCAAATCGCTTGAATATTTTAAAGATTACTTAAGCTTAAGCTCTGTTTAAATCTTTTAAAATATGCTTTAAGTTAACTTGCGCGTTTGTAAGATGTTTGCTTGTAAATCAAGTGTCTTTAAAGTTGTGCAGCGCACTGTACTTAAATAGATTAAGTGCGAATGTTGGCCAAGTTTAAAGACACTTTTCCGCATTTTATATATAATTATATGTATACTTGTCTCAGTGGTAACAAAGTTCGATTAAAATGATTCAATAAAATATCCCTTGCAATTGATATAGAACAATTTCGATTAGGTATTGATTAGATTAATATACTTTATTATACGATTAACCTGAGTTGTACTACCACAATTTCAAGCGTATTTAGTTATGGAAGTGATTAATCAATGATGGACAATAACTTGTTTAAATATTTAATATGCTACTTAATAATATAATGTATAGCTTTAATGCATGTGTGCTTAAAGTTGTGGACCGCATTGTAGTAGTTAAGTAGATTAAGTGCGAATGTTGGCAAAGTTTTCAGACACTTTTGCACACTTGTCTTTATGCGAGTCTAACACACACACACGCACGCACACACACACACACACACACACACACACACACACACACACACACACACACACACACACACACACACACACACACACACACACACACACACGCACACACACGCACATGCCCATAAGTAACTCCATATGCATATTTTACTTAACACTCTACATCCCTCTCTCCCGTCCCTATCTTTCCTCCTGCTTCATCCATCCACTCCATACCACTCTACCGCCCCCCCCGCCCTCCCTCCTTTGCACCCTATTAAGAACCCTTGGCGACTATGTTTGCAAGTTTACATTGTTTGCTATTGTATTTTGTTGCAAGAGACAGCTTGCAACCTTAAGCTGTCCACGTTGCCATTGCGAGCTCAAAGTTGAGCTCTTCGGTTCAGTTACGTTTTGGGGGTTGTGGGGTATACATTTGGATTAGGTTCGTCGTGGCTAGAAATGCTGACGATGGTGGTGGTGGTGGTGGCGGTGTTGGCGGCGGGGTGTGTGTGTTTTTGAGGTTGCCAAGTGTTGCCATCAACGACTGCATAGTTGCATATAGGGAAACGATTCAAAGTTGTGACAGCGTCAAACATGACATACATATTACATGGTATATATAATTTGTATACTATATATAGTACATATACTACATATAGTTACTTCACAATTTACCAAGCTGCATTTTAAGTTGCTGAATCATTAATGTAATCTATCAAAATAAAAGTTTTCGCACTTAGGGAAAAACATCTGTGTGCAGCGCCACCTGTCGTCCAACGAGTACAAACTGTTTATAAACAATTTGTAAAACAACATTGAAATTAACTCATGTTCTACAAATAGCTATGGACTAAGTCATTGATTAAATTGCACTTAAAATAAAAAATCTTGTCAATCATTTGTTATAAATATAAACTTAGCATACCCTTATCGCTGTTATAAGAGGGTATAATGGAATGAATAATGATAGATGTGGCTGGATTGAATGGAATAAATTGAAAGAAATCTACGAATTGATCGATTGTTAGTTAAGAACAATGCTGAATGAGTCAATTGAAGTTACATAAATTAAAGCGTAAAGTTTTCCTTCGAGTTTTCACTTTCATCCAAAAATAAACATAACATACCCTTATTGCTAATTTAAGAGGGTATAATATGGACTGAATAATGAAACATTTTGCTGCTGAATAAGAAAATAATCATATTAAGTTGTGTGGAAAATTGCTTTATTTATAATCGAGCAACATGAAAAATACCTCCTATTGGGAGAAAATCTAGAACAGCAATGAAATTGTCAACATTATTGTGTTGCTTTCGATTCGTTTTTATACCCTGTACAGGGATATATTAGGTTTGTGCAAAAAGTATGTAACAGGCAGATGGAGGCGTGACAGACCCTATAAAGTATATATATTCTTGATCAGCATCAATAGCCGAGTCGATTGAGAGATGTCCGTCTGTCCGTCTGCATGAACGCGTCGATCTCAGCAACTATAATAGCTAGAGGCACCAAATTTGGAATCGAGCTTCCTGTATACCATATGCAGATCAAGTTTATTTTAAATTTTTGATACCTTCCCCCATTCGCCCGCAAAACGAAATTATGGCCACATTTCTCAACGTAGACACTTCTTACTTAACAAGTGCGTTAAGAATGATATATAGAAGGAATGCTGAAAGTTTCATCAAGATCGGTTTATAAATAAGACAGATAATTAGCAAAGAAATAAAAGTTATTTTTCCATTGAATAGTTGAGCAGCAGGCAGCACATGTGGGCGAGCGAGATAGCGAACTACTGCGACACAAGCATAAGTAAATTAAGTGTCGTAACACTCAGCTTTTGATTGAATATGTATAAATATGTGAAAGTTAGCTGCTATAAGCAAGCAAAGAATTCATATGCAAAAAAATGAGAGGGTACTAAACACCTGTTATGTTCTTACTTTTATTTTAATCAAAGTACCTATTATCAAAATACTTTTAATATAGAAGCCTGTACAGGGTATTATACTGTCGATTGCGTTCGACTGTAGCCTTTTCGGCTGGTTTTAAATTGATGTTGAAATATTTATGTGCAATACAAACATTTCGATAAACATTTCGCAAATGCGAAGGAATCAATTAAGTAAATAATTGTAGAAAGCTAGTACTATAAGTATATTAAATATATGTATTGTATATAAATTGAATATGCGATTTATTATTACAACAACTTATCATTACAGATGCCTGGACTCGTGGTCTTCAGACGTCGTTGGTCTGTCGGCTCTGATGATCTGGTGGTGCCCGGTGCATTTCTCTTGACGTTACATTTTATATGGTAAGCTGTTGTATGGGGAACGATTTAAAGTTGTTAATAGGTTGCATTAAAATAAAAAAATATATATATAATATAATTTCCCAACTTTTTCATATGCAGTTTTGTGCTTGTCGCCGTCTCGTTAGTGTTATTTGAGTATAACACAAGTGTTTTAAGCGTAAAACTATTGTTTTATCATCTAATAGGCTATTTGTTAATACTATTTTGTAAGTACAATTTTCGTAATTCGAAATCATTGGCCTATCGTTTATCGATTATATATGTATCGATTGCAGTTTCAATATGTGTAGAAATAGGCATTTGTGTGATCTCGATGCGCGGCAGCATTTTGGATTCCGAGGCCCGCACATCGATCAATATATGGATATATCTCAAGAGCTGTGAGTTAATCATTTCATCGATATTATCGATAGCACACACATTAATCGATCAATCCCAATTGTAACAGTGGTGATATTATTTGATATTGCATGGCTGATAATGGGCTCAATTTGGCTCTCGCATTACTATATCGAAGCGCCCATCGACGAGGCCAAAAAGATCTTCATTGGTGAGTAATGTTCACGAACTGAACTAGTTTATGTGAACGCCAGATCAATAGCAGACCAAGCAGTCGCAATAAAATTAAATCAAAACTAAGTCAAACTAGTTCCTAAAGAACTAAATTTTCAATTTGTTGTAATTAGTAGTGAAAGTAGCTTCAAGTTGAACTAGTTCCGCTAGAACTATTTCTTATATAAATTCATAGTACTAATTCCTATATATCATCTTGTTAATTCTATTAGTTCTATAAGAACTAGTGCATATTTAGAGTTGGTTCCAATACGCTTTTTCTTCGAACTAGTTCTACAAATGGTTTGTGTATGAATCGAATGAACTAGTTCGTTGTTAATAGCCCGAAAGTAATGTAATCTTCATAACCCTTCCCAGCCATCATCATATGCAACTGGACGCTGTTGTTCATCACACTGATAACCATCTGGTGCACATTCGATGCCGCCGGTCGTTCCTGGGTCAAGATGAAGAAATACCAGCGATCCATGCGTGAGACTGAATCACGATTCAACTACAAGCGCAGCAACAGCATGAATCGCAATTGGCGGCAACGGTGAGTGATCTTTAACCTGTGATCATCTGTAATCTATACCCAAAAATAGGTTATGATTTATATGCTCTGAATCCAAATAGAACATCGATATTTTGTATTAATGGATCGATTTAGGAATTCTTATTGCTTTGATACAGAAAGTTCTATACTTTATTCTCGATCAGTAGCAATAGTCGAGTCGATCTAGCTCTGTCCGTCCGCCCCGTTCGTCCGCATGTCTGTTTCTTTGGCTTAACGAATCAATCGCAGACTAGTAAAAGTTAGAGGTTCCAAATTTGGGAGGTAAGTTCCTCTATATACCCTACGTAAATATAGTTTAAATAAATAACGAGTAAGATGCTCAAAATTCCATCACAATTGAATGCAAGAAAACTCGGAAGTTATGAAAGAAACACAGGGAAAAGGCCCAAAGGAAGAAGAAGAAGAAGAGCACGCAGGCACTACAACTTGCATAGCTTGCAGTGCAAATACGTATGCGGGTGCAGGGTATTTCGGAATCGAGCTCACTCGTTTCACTTAATAATTATCGTTGTTATTGTTATTCCTCTTCTTTTTTTTTTTTTTTTTGTAGGAAGGTAATGCGAGCCTATCAGGACAGTTGGGATCATCGGTGTCGCTTGCTGTTCTGCTGCATGGGCTCATCGGAGCGTAATCGCAATTCCTTTACGGATATTGCGCGACTGCTTAGCGATTTTTTTCGCGAACTGGACGTGGTGCCTTCGGATGTCGTTGCCGGTTTGGTGCTATTGCGCAAATTTCAGCGTCTGGAGCGTGAGGCGATTGTCAGGCAGCGGAAGAATGGCACCTATGAGTTCCTCAGTGGTGTGCCCATCACGGAGCGCACACAGTTCCTAGCACTCAACGATGCCAAAAACTATGACTTCTTTCAGACCGTCATTCACTACATGTACTTTGCCCAAGGCGCCTACGGTTGGCCCATGTATGTCATCATCAATCGCACCAAAATGTGGCATCTGGTGCCCGAACTCAAGTGAGTGGTATTGCGTAAAGTCGGAAAACTTCTATTTAATGATATGAAGACTCATTGGGAAGTAAAACCGGAAGGGTAGCAGATAGAAACAAGTGCAAAAGAAAGAAGGAATTAAGCAGAAAGGGATTTCAGAAGAAAAACGATTTGAAAGGGAAAAATAGGAGAAGAAAGTTGAGGAGCACTTTTAAGAGAAGGAACTTCGGAAAAAGCATTCTACAAATAAAAGTATTTTAAGGGAAAGGGTTTCACAAGAAGAAGATACAGAAGACAGCACTTCAAGAGCAGACATCTTATAGGAAATAATTCTAAGAAGAATTCCAAGAAGAATAACTAGGAGAAGGGTTTCAAGAGAAAGCTTTTCAGAGGAAGGGTTAACAGATGCGGGGACCTTAAGAAAAGAGGATTCAAAGAGAAAGGAATTCAAGAGGAATGATTTGAAGGGGGGAGAAGGAAGTGCAGAAAACGGCACTTCAGGTGGAGATTTTCAAAAACAGGGAAAGAACATAAGTTCAGTGGAGAAATTGGAGATAGAAGAAAGTGGTTTTAGACAAAGAGACTTCTCTGTAAAGAGAAAAGAAAGTGTAAGGCTTGCAGATCAAGAAACTTTAGTATAGAGTGTATAAGAGAAGGAAAGAACTACTACTAAATGAAGGGATTTCATAGATAAGTATTTCAGGAAAAGGCTTTCCAATGAATGGGCAACAAAATGCGACATTTCTTAGAAGAACTTCAGATGGAAGTACTACAGAAAGACAGTTCTAAGAGCAGATTTAATGTATCAATCCGTCTATGACTATTCACAGATGCTTTGGCTGTTGTTGTGGCAGTGGAGACGACAGTGAGGTTATCCAGGACAACTGTTGCTACTGCAACTATGCGGCGCTAAAGAAGACGTTGCAATTGGGCGACATTGATATCGTGTATGCCACATACCATGTGGATGTTGGCGAGACGCCGTTCTTTGTGGCCGTCGATTATACGCAAAAGAAGATTGTGATTAGCATACGTGGAACGTTGAGCATGAAGGATATATTGACCGATCTGAATGCGGAGGGTGAGGTGTTGCCATTGCAGCCGCCGCGTGACGATTGGTTGGGGCACAAGGGTATGGTGCAGGCAGCCATCTACATACGCAACAAGCTGCAGCAAGAGAATCTCATTGAGCGCGCATTGCAACGGAATGCGGATCGTTTGACGCACACCTTCGATCTGGTCCTGGTCGGACATTCTCTTGGTGCGGGAACTGCGGCGATTCTGGCGATATTACTCAAACCGGAGCATCCAACATTGCAATGCTTCAGTTATTCACCGCCCGGCGGATTGCTTAGCATGCCAGCTGTGGAGTACTCCAAATCGTTTATAACATCCGTCGTCCTGGGCAAGGATGTTGTGCCGCGCATTGGCCTCAATCAAATGGAGGCCCTACGCGCCGATCTCATCAATGCCATACAGCGCAGTGTTGATCCCAAGGTGCGTTCAATTACAAGTTCAATAGTTTACTACATACAAGGGTATATTGTGTGCGGGCAAACCCCATAAAGTAAATATATAGAGTTATAATTAGAACTCAGCGATTACAGATTATAGCTAGAGTAGTCAGTCTTTCATGCACTTCACGCAGATCAAGTTTGTTATGATCACGATCATCAGAGTTGACCACGCCCCCGACAATCATGAAACACTCCAAGACAGCTACAGTTTCTTAGATAGCGCCCTGCTGTGGTGAGTAACATAACTTGTTAGTATTATCTATAATACCACATATTCGCAAAGAAGATCGAATAAATATAACGAAAGTTATGGCTGTTTTAAGTTTTGAAAGAAATTAGACGCATGCTAGTATACGACTAAAATGTAAGAAAGAATTATACAATTATATATATATATATATATATATATATATATATATATATATATATATTAGAATTATAGTTATTTTTAGGCGGACAGAAGGATAGGAAGTTCGAGTTAGGAAGGATCAAAAACGCGAAATTTATAGATGAAAACTCTACGCTTTTCTTGCGAAAGTTGAGTCTAATAAATAAAGTCAATTATGATGGTAATAAAGCATTTCAATGGACTCCCCCATCAATGGAAAATACTAAACCACAAGTTCCATCATTCAAGAATGTTTCCAACAAAAGAAACAAGCCTTTGTTTAGTGAGTCCTTTGGTAGATCTTTAACAATGTTGGATCTCATATTTGCAGTGGAAGACCATCTCGTGCTCGGTCATCTGCTGTGGCTGTGGGCCCGAGCCCACGTCTGTGGTCAATATGTCCGGCCAGGATACGCACATCAATCAATATCAGGAGGTGAGCATCCATATCGATGACTTTATCCATCTACCAAATCTCTCACCTTTTGTAGGAACGTGGCACGGCTCGTTCAACCAGCGCTCATCCCACGGACAGCTCAATAGCTTTAACATTGCATCAGCCCTTATATCCGCCCGGTCGCATCATACACATTGTGCGGCATCATCCCAAGCCAGATGAGTGAGTAAATGTGCCACCAGCTGTTGCTGTTGCTGTTGCTCTTGCTGTTTGCAATTTGCAGTTTGCATTTTGCAGTTTCCTCTTGTGTTTGCCATTTTCTGTAATCTCTTCATTACGTTTCTTCTTTTTTACCCTTTGTGCAGTGGTTATTATGATTTTGTGAGGAATCATGTAACATATCTCAGATTTATATTTATAGATTTATATATGCCTGATCAAAGTAGGTTTGTCCTTGTCTGTCTGCAGATAAAACCTTTCGGATCGGTTGACTATATCATCAACACTTGTGGGCAAATTTATAAGTACACCAGCATATAAATAATATTGAATTCAAACAAATTCAAGTGTGAAAATAATTAAAAATGATTAAATACATTTTAATTAATTAATTTAAAATAATTAAATTTGATTAAATTTAAATAAAAAAATTTATAAATAAAATTTAAAAAATATTAATTCTTTAAAAAATAATAAATTAACATAATTATAAATATTTGGAAAATAATTTGTTTAATTTTACGCATATTATTTATGTATTTATTTAATTATGTAATTATTTGATTATGTAATTATTTGATTATTTAATTATTTCATTATATATTTAATTCATTAATTATTTTATTTATTTATTTAATTAGTTATTTATTTTATTTATATATTTTTTAATTTTATTTTTATTTTTTTATGTATTTATTTATTTTTATTTATATATTTATTAATTTATTTTTTTATTTAAATAATTATTTATTTATTTTATATATTTGTTTGAATATTTGTTTATTTATTTAATTTGAATATTTGTTTGTTTATTTAATTAATTATTTATTTATGTATTTATTTATTTAATTACTTCATTATTTATTTTTTAAATTAAGTATTTAATTATTTTTATTTTTCTAAATTATTTATTTATTTATTTATTTACTTATTTATTTTCTTAATTATATATTTTTTTATTAATTTACTTATTTATTTATTTATTTAATTATGCGTATTACTCGATTTCTTTTAAATTGAAATAACAATCGTTAATTTAACTAAATCCAAATATTTAAATTGCATGTTAAGTGACGTTGGTGTAGTACTTATTAAGTTGATAACAGCAAGATCGTTTAAGAACCTATGGCTGTGTGAAGACTACAAATCGTATTCCACTTTAAAATCATATAAATTTGTCACCGTTTTTAAATGAACAATTGTTGTTGTATTTGCAATTCTGAAGAAATGTACATTTTTAATGAGTGTAAATAGGGTATTTTGTAGTTTGTTCACTGTGCTCTTCTATTGATACACTCGTCAAGTGGGATTATAATCAGGATTAAATTCTAGTCATCTGTTTCAAGCAGTAGCTGACGCGTCTAATCTAATCGCAAGGGTATTAATACTTCGGCTAAACAAAGTAACGAGCAGCTGTTTCGGTTTCTGTTTCTGTTTCTACTGCTGCTTCTGCTTCTGCTTTTGTTGTTGTTTCTGTTTCTTTTTTAACCCCATTTTTGGATTCCGCCTTTTGACTTTCTTGCCACAACAGACGCCAGATCCGCTTGGCGCACCAACACTAATTAAAAGCTGTGAATGCCAATTGTGTGTCTGTGTCTATGATAAGGGTTGTACGTTCGTTTGTGTGTGTGTGTGTGTGTGTGTGTAGGTAAATTATCAGTTAAATGTGAGCTCAAACTGCGTCCAGACGGTGGCTCAACTGACTCATTGACAATGACGTCAGATTTGTCCGGTTTGTGACTTGAGATTTATTTGACTAGGCTGGACTAAGCACAGTGGAACGAAAGCGTCTGAAAATTGTTACAATTTTATTATATTAAATTTGTAATACATATATTATAATATATTATATTATTATGTTATTATTATTTCAGTTTATAATTTTTTTTTACGAATTTCCAATTTAATTTGCACAAATTCTTTCAAAGCTTTCCTCATAATTTCTCATAATTCAATTGTGATTGAATTCAAGAATGAAAACAGTTGATGATTAATAGATTTAAAGATTATTCGAAATTCGAAAGATGATTCATATTATTGCGTATCAATCAGATGAACATTGATTGATTTATTTATGTATTTATTCAATAACAAATTCATACATTACTAAAAAGTAGTTCCACTGTAGCTATTCCGCTATAACAGATGGTTGAATAGTTGAAATTTACATGCATTCATCACAAAAATAATAAAAAATTAGTTTCAATTACTACAACACAAAAAACAGGTTGTTTTTAGTTTGCAAAGTTTATTAGAAAAGACTTTCTATACATACAACTATATGTACATATATGTATATATGTATGTATACCGTTTAGATGGGAGTTACGTGCCTTCTAATATATTTGTATTATTTTTTTTCCTACTCCCTTTTAATGTCATGTTTTATGTATTATGTTCAGTGAGTTTGCTCACAAATTCTTATTGTTTTGTAGCCAAAAGTAAACATATTTTAATGTAAAATAAGAAGAATTACACATTTATCAATTTAATTAATTCGATATTATTTTTTCAGGCAAAAATACGACAGTGGTTGGAGGTAGGCCCGTTGCACAGAGAAGATGAAGATCATAAATAAAAAAAGAGAATGCGATCGATATTTATCAGAAATCAGAAACGAAACAATGCAACCAACTCGATCTTGTCTTATCTCTCTCTCTCTATATATATATATATATCTGTCTCTCTCTCTCTACTCTACTCTCTCTCTCTCTTTTTCTCTCTGTTTTGCATATCGTTCACGTATATTTGCCTTTAGATAGTGTGAAATTGATATCAGAAGTTCTTATTTGTTTGCCAATTTGCATGAAGCGAAGCATGTGGCAGCCCAGTTCTTCCGTCTGTCTTCCTTCTCCCCATCCCATCCACCACTCCCCCACTGACCGTTCCTTTTCATTGAAACAATCCTTTCAGCCTCTCTTGGTGTCTCTTTCTTGCTCTTTGTGATTGAGAGCGTATAATAAGTAATGTGTTTAGTTTTTTCTTCATAAGTGATTGCTGCATGCCCCCCCCCCCCAACAACTCACTCTCTTTATATTTACCTCTCTGGCTCTCCCTACTCTCGCTGTTTTGGCGCTGTTTCCTTGTCTTTATCGATGAATCGATATGTCCATTGTTATTTTGAATTTGTAGTGTTGCCGTATCATTTCAATTTGTCCATCGATAAATGACTAGAAACCTACTTTTTATTTTCGTAAATAGCATTACACAATATATATATATATATATATATATATATATATATATATATATATATATATACATATGTAATACTGACATGCTTCATAGCTTAAAAATATATATAATATATATAAAAGAGAAAAAAGAAAAACAACAACAAAAACAATGCCCTTACTTGTGTCTTGCAGAAATGTGCTTAAGAGTCGTGAGCCGGTCTATCAGGCAATATGGGCCGATTCAACCGATTTCGATGAGGTGCTCATATCACCTGTCATGCTCCAGGATCATATGCCCGATAAGGTTCTCGCCGCGCTCAAGAAGGTAATTTCGGAAGCTGATGATGAACGTACATCGGTCAATAGTTGTTCCACAGCCAGTTGAATCACGTTTACGATCAAATAAATACGATTAATCAATAATAATAATAATAATGATGATAATCACAATATGAATAACGATGATGATGCTCGTACTACTTCTCGTCGCTTTTTAGATAAATACTATGCATATATATATATATATATATATATATATATACTACCAGTATATATAGTTATATATATATATATATACTACCAGTATATATAGTTGTATATATATATATATATATATATATATGTATATATATATAGCACAGATTTAGTTACGATATAACAAAATAAGTGAATGTATTTGTATTACGAGTAGTCTATTGTTAAGGCGTCGAGTGTTAGTGTAACCACAATATTAACACCACACACACACACACACACACTCACACACACTCACACATAGACACACCCGATCACGCCCCAGTACGATTGATCAATGGCCCGCCCACAAGAACAACACGCTTGAAACGTTACAAACAACATTCAATGAACGACAACACATCTGCTTAAGCCAACGAATATTAATTTTATGTATAATTTGTATTAATTTTAAATTCATACTTTAATTTATTTATATTGTATATTCAAGTTAATCATTTTGATTTATTCTGTAATTTAAATGCCCTCCATCCGCACATTGCCCAAAAGTTCAAGTTCAAGCCCCATGTCTTAGCCTATTTAATCATTGCTCTAGCCATTACATGACTCGTTGACACTGAATATTCGATTTTAACTTATTTTATTGCCTATTTATTTATTGCCTAAGTACTTGGCTTTTTATTTAATGTCCATTTACTAGTAAATACTTTAAGTTACAATTGTACTTTGCATTTCTTTTAATTGTCGTTTTCTTTGTTGCTTATTTTAATGAATATATACATATTTATACAATACTTATACAATTTGCATTTTTCATTTGGTTTATAGGCTTGTCAAAGGTTGTAAAGTTAACGAGTAACGGGATAATTTATTGAAACAGCGAGTAATTTGCAAAATAGTTAAAGCTGCGACTAATTATAGAAGCGAGTGACCTGATAAGCCGCTTTCACAGCGGGAGGTGGAACACATTTTGAAATGGCGAATAACGTGGCAAGTAGAAGGCCGACGAGTATCGAGAAAGGCAGCGAGTTAAGAGCAAGTTAGGGTAGCGAATAACCGTTTATGCAGCGAGACAAGCAGCGAGTTACAAGAGAAGCTTTCAAAAAGAGACAAGTTTGTCAATACAGCGAATAATTTGACAAAAAGTTAATGCAGCCACTTCGTCGTAATATGATTCAATACCGAGATGGACAGTTAAAGCAGCGAGTCATCTACTAACTTGCGTTTGCACTGAATGAAGCCGTGAAATGAATTTTGAAACAAGAAGTAATATGACGATTAAAAAAAACAGCGAGTATCAAGAAAAATGTAGAAAAAACCGCAGTTAATGGGACAAGTTGTCAGATGAGTTGCCATCGAGTAATTCGGCAAATAGTTACAGTTGTGATGATCAAATCAAAGTCAATGAGTATCAAGAAAAAACCGAAGAACACCAAAACCAAATAACACGACAAGTGGTAAGAGCAGTAAGTAAGATAAAGTGAAGAGACCAAGCGAGTAACTAGACGGGTCCGTAAAAGCAGCGAGTAAACTGAACGAATCTCGTTAAAACTTCGGAGCAATGCGAAATGAGATGTTAATTGTCGTTCGTTCATTTAAGAGCCCAAATGAAAATCATTTTAATTTATTTATTTTTCATAAATTGTTTCAATCTGTTATAGTTTATGGCTTGTTATTCATACATTTTAAAAGCACAACTTTAATTTGGTAAGTTTTTTATTTGCAAAGCTTTAAAAGCAATTAACAACAAACCTACACACACACACACACACACACACACACAGACACAGACACAGACACACTTACATATGTATACCAGATAGTACACAAAATGCTGCATGGGAATGTTTGTTTGTTGTAAAGCTTTTGTACCGCTAATGTGCCCATTTGCGATAGTTGCAGTAAATAGTTTTTTGTTAGTTAATGCAAAAAAAAAAAATGCAATGAACCAAACCCCCCGATAGGATATAGAGACCGTTGTCAAAAAAAAAATAAAAAATATATAGAAATAAAGAGAAACATACGTAGTACATACATGTATGTAGTTGCGGACCTGTGAGAGGGTTAGCTAGAGCTAGAGAGCTATAGCTGAAATCCTTCCAAAATATGCTTAACATTTCAATAATGAATTTAATCACATATGCTTTTTGTTTGTTTGTTGTTATTTTTGCGATAATTGTGTGCGGCAAACCGATAACGATTAACGATAAATGATAACCGATAAACGATAAACGACAATCGCTTAAATACGTGCAGGTCGTGTCATGTAGAGATCGTACCGTAAAGGCATGTACCACTCGTAAACGTAAAGTTAACACGACAATAACTACAACTACAACTACAACTTTAACAACCATAACCACCACAACAACAACAACAAGAACAACTTCGACAACACAAAATACCGATACCAGGTACAGCTGCCTACTACTTAAAAGACTTATGTACTTTAACAACTTTCCATATTTTGCTCTCTCGTTAACAAAATAATATTACCAAAATATCAAAAAAAAAAAATAAACAATTCTATTTAAATCAAGTCTATATCTCTGTCTCTCTCTCTCTCTCTCTCTCTCTCTCTGTCTCTTTTTCTCTGTCTTTCTTCTACGCTCAACCTAACCTATAGTTATGTACAATTTTTGTTGTTTCATTGCCTTTCTCCCAAAAACTCTCTCTAACTGTAATCGTAATCGATATTTGTATGTACAATAACACATTAAATGTGTCCATTCAGTGTTACCACAGTCTATCAATTAAATGTCTACTCCACCTTCATAAATCACAAATTAAAAAAAAAAAAATAAAATCCTCTAACGGTTTTTTTTCCATATATGTACATATATAAACTTTCAGCTGGCACTTAAAAATGTCCCCTATAATTGTCCCCATTCACCACAACCTACCCCCCCCCACCATTACACGCTCTCAGAAAGCTGTGTGTGTTTATTGTTTTTCAAAATTGCAACTATGCCTAAAGCTTTCGCCATAGCCTCTCGCTCTCTCACTGTCACTCACTCTCGCACTCGCACTCGCTGTCGCTCATTTTGCTTCCAACAACATACGTGTACATACATGTGTGTGTGTGCACTTGCATACATGCTCTTATGTAACTGTGTATTATCGTCTATGTATGTATGTATGCATCTGTGACAACTGTATAGATCTGTACTATACATATACTTATACATATATGTATGTATGTATGTATGTATATATGTGTACATATGTATTTATTAACACAATAACAAGAAGAAGAGATGAAGAAGAAACAAATTGAAATGAATTTAATTTATAATACATTCGATATTCTCATTAGGTTGTAACAACGAGTGGTCCACGTAAACCCCAACGCCAGACATCCAATGCCTTCTCCACAACATCGACGGATCAGGAGCCGGAACGTCAGACATGCGACGGTGATGGTGATGGCGACGCCGACGCCGACGCCGACGTGGACGTTGACGTTGGCGTCGTCCTCAATGGAAATGCTCAGCAGAAGTTGAGCCTGGAAACGCAGCAGGGCAAAAGTTCCTATACGAATCTGAGCAACTGCATCATGTTGACGCCAACGGCACAGCATAAACTCTGCCTGGAGACATCGTTCACCAATCTGCAGCATCAGCTGGAGCTGCGTACGGTGCAAACTGGTGGCAGCAAAGCCTCCTCCATAGCCGGCAGCATCTTTGGCCGCAGCCAGTTGAGCTCCACAACAACACCATATGACATATCAAGCGTCCTGGACGATAGCATCACAACGGTCACAATGCGCAAAAGTCCCTGCTCCATGCTCAGTGAAACGACAACGGTGCTTCTCAATGCCGATGCGGGGGATGTGCCACGCCTCAAGGCGGTTGCCTTTGACATGGCATTGACTCCACCGCCAACAACCTCAACCTCACCCTCACGCTCGCCGTTGCCATTGTCCTTGCCCATGGCCAAAGCGTTGCCACTGTCGCGTCAACACTCGGAGAAGAAGCCTCGATCATTGCCCTTGACGCAGGCGTTGCGTCGTGCCTCGGTGGCCGGGCAGGGTGTGGATTTGTTGCACGACGATTGGTATGGACTGGCACCACTTGCGAGCCCAGAGACACTATCAGAGATCTCCAGCGTCTCGTCGCGCAGCAGTGTGCCCATCAGTTTGGCCAACAGCATTGAACGCTATCTGCAGCACATGGGCGTTGGAGCTGGTGTGCCCAAGGTGCCGCTAGAGGATATCTTCGAGTCGCAATTGCATACGCCCAAGGTGATGAGACGTGCACCCAAATTCACTGAGAATCTCTCCGGTTGTGCCGAAGATAGCCGCAATCTGGATCAATACAAGCGTCTGGGTCGCGTCTTTGTCACCTTTCCACGCATCTTTCCCGCTGATCCGTCGGCTTATCCCCATCAGCATCAGCAACAGCTGCGTAGCATGGGTCTGGACTCCAACTCAAGTGACGATAGCTTCGAGTCGGCGCACAGTCTCCAGCGTCTGCAGCTGCCATCCACTGTAGCGTGCGGTGCCAGCTCCAAGTCGGCCGATCAATTGGATGAAACACACACGCCGCCAGTCAAGAAGTTAACTTTCAGCGATAGCAATATATTGGCCGAGGAGCATTGCCTGCGCCTCTGTCCGCACTGCCCGTGTCGTCGGGATGGTCGTGATTGTTGTACGCGCTCCGAGCACGATCATCAGCAGTGTGCCTCGGCGGAGGAGGCAATGGCTTCCGCAACGGTCGGCTCCACAGATACCAACAGTAGCTTCTACAGCGCCAATTCAAGCACATCGCTGGAACAGTTTGCCACACCAGGACGGCAGGTAAAATTGAAATTGAATGGTGGCCATCCGCTCGACGAGATACTCATACGTCCCGGTGTCCTTGAGTCACATTTTCCCGTTTATATTGGCGGCGGTGGCGTTGCGGCTGGCGGTGATCAGCCGGAGACGCCGGCAATTGTGGCGCCGGCATCGCCGTCCCCGATGAGCAACGGCGGTGGCAAGCGGCCGGATGTGGTTGGCGGGCGTGTGCGCAAACGTCTGTCCTCCGAGGAATTTATATTCACGCGCAGTGAGGATCTTCCCAATCTAGTACAAATCGGTGATAGAAGCGGACACGGTTCGCCGTCCGCCCGTAAACAGCGACGGGGCTGCTGTGTATATCCCGTTGGCAACAATATACGCATTGGCGGCGCCGATGTCGATGCCGTAGCACCAGCTGCGATCGCCTCCCCCACGTCCATTAGCAAATTTTCCCGCACTCGCGTCGCTGCTGCGGCCTCTGCAAAAGCAGCGGCGGCGGCGGCTGCAGCAGCAGCAGCAGCTGGTTTAAATAACGAAAGTAATGTTTAATAATACATATATGTATGTACATATGTACATACATAAGTACATATGTATTATATGTATAATTAGTATACCTACATCTAAGCATAGTTGAATGCAGTACCTAAGCAACCGCAACCAAAAATTTATTGTATTGTCTTTGCGTCTTACACACAACAACAAGAACAACAACAAATGAAACTAACATTTTGCATACAATAAGAACAAATTAGCGTGTAAAAACCGCGTTTAACATTGAATAAATGCAATATATATATATATATATATATATACATATATTTTTTTGTGCAGCCAGCTGACCAATTGAGGAGCAGCCCCAGTGCAATAAAAATTTTAATAAAATGTTTTAAATAAATGAAAAAAAAAACGTTACGAAAATCCAAAAACCAAACTGATATTTTAAAATTAATCGAAATGTTTGCTTGGCATTGCAATTGCAACTATTGCATATCGATATATAAAATACTCAAATAGGTAAATATCAATCGATGAGTAGTCAAGACAAAGAGTGGCCACACTGCTCGCATTTAAATTTTCATTACCATAAAATACTAAATGACATTTTACAACACTGACGAAATTTTATTTTTTGCTCCATGTAACGTTATTTTTTTAACGCACGTTGAATTTGAAAATCTAAAAATCCATAATAAATATAATCAGCTAAAGGGGATCACAAATGTCTTCAACATTGAGAAATTGTGCAACAGGATAAGCATTGAAAAGATGAATATACTTTTCACAATAGTTTCAAAAAGCAGTTTTACTTTTTTTTTTTTATTCATTAAAATCTCATTTTTTCTTTAAATAATTCTTAAAAATTAATAAAAAACTTAAACTTGTTAAAGATTTAAATCTAATGATTTATATTTTGCTAACTACATAATAACAAACTAATAATATCCAAAACCTTATTAACATAAAAACGAATATGTTTTGTTTAAAACAATAACAATGCGCCAGTTCAATTCTTAACATAATTTGGAAAGATGAAAAAAAAATGGTAAATTGAGTGTGTCAATTGATGTACCGTCGGGTGACACCATGTGGAATTTTCAGTAAACAATGGCGACTCCATATGAAACTCCGCGACGCCAGTGTCTGTAAATATAATATGAGAGGCATGCAAAGTGGGGGGGAAATTTGTTTATTGGTGTAGTGAGAAACTGAGTAACTCGCGCACACCTCATACTTGTGGCAATCTAATCCTTCTGGCGTTTCTGATTTGGCGCCGGCAACGGCGGAAAATTAGCCGTATATAGATTGGAATCGGTGCAAATTGGCGCCGTCACCTGAATCTGCAATAACTCTGGTGGTGTTGGTGTTGTCGATGGTGGTGTTGTTGCCGCTTGCATTGAGTACTATGCAAAAAGGATTTCAATTGAATGCATTCACAGTGATGTACATATGTATATCGTTACTCACCAGCGACATTGCCGTTGTCTGCCAATTGCTATAGTGTCCATTGCTGGTGTACATATCGCCGGCAGTTAGTGATGACGATGCTGGTTGTGGTGGTGGTGGCGGTGGCGGCGGTGGTGGTGGTGCTGGGGGTGGTGCTGTTGATTGTGGCTGTGGTGTGTGTGTCACCTGTGACACTGTTGCTCCCGTTGATGGATACAAGCTGCGTCGATATCTGCGACCCATGGGCATCTCAAAGAAGCGTTCGCCATGGATTGCATACATTTGTGTGGCATCCAAGTCCTCCTGTGACATGTTCAACATGGACACATCCATGTTGACCATGTTGTTGTTATTGCTGTTGTTATTGCTGTTGTTGTTGTTGTTGTTATTGCTGCTGTTGTTACAGTTGATGTGGCTGATGTTGTTGTTGCTGTTGTTGGCGTAGCGTCCGTTGCAGAAACAATGCTTGCAATATTTACGTGCCGCATTGTTGTTGTAGCCATTGCCCTTGTAGTAGCGTCCTGGAAAGAAATGTGGGCGTGGCTTGGGCTGCCTATATTGCTGCCATTGCCATTGCTGTGGCGGTTGTTGCTGCTGCTGTTGCTGTTGCTGTTGCTGCTGTGCTTGTTGTTGCTGCTGTGGATTTGCATAATTGTAGCGCAGATGTGGTGGTTGCTGTTGTGTTTGCTGTAGCTGTGATTGTTGCTGCTGAAGTTGTTGCGGCTGTGGTGGTGCAAGCAGCTGTGGTTGTTGCTGCTGCTGATACTGCAAGCGA
Source organism: Drosophila funebris (assembly GCA_018901825.1). Taxonomy (NCBI): domain Eukaryota; kingdom Metazoa; phylum Arthropoda; class Insecta; order Diptera; family Drosophilidae; genus Drosophila; species Drosophila funebris. The sequence goes on from JAEIFK010000454.1 coordinate 3,302,933, forward strand.
TTGTTGTTACCAATGCGAGAATTGTAATTAACAAAATTGCGATTCATATAGCGTGAACTGTTGCTGTTGTTGTTGCGCATATAATGATTGCCATTGCCAGTTGTTGATGTTGCTGCCGCTGTTGCTGTTGCTGTGCCTGCCACTGGCAACTGTTGTCCATGTGGCGAGTAATCCAGTAATAGCGTTGGCATATAGTAACCATATAGCTGCGAGGCAGTTAACACAGCTTGACTACGCTGATCCCAGCTGGATTCGGGCGATGGCAACTGTTGTTGCTGCTGCTGCTGCTGCTGCTGGTGATGCTGATGCTGCTGCTGTTGCTGATGTTGCAGTTGCAGCTGCGGTTCGGTAACACTCCAAATGCTGCCACTCTGATTGTTACCCCAATTGGCCCAATTGTCGCTGGTGTCGTCCCATTGCTTGTGTCGCTTCCAAATGCATTTGATGCTATCGACAATGCTATTGGGATTCGGAACGGGCCCGTGCTGCTGACGTTGATGCAACCAAGGCTGCCACGTGTCAGCGGCCTCAGGACGCCAATGTTCGCCAAATTGCTGCCGTTGCTGTTGCTGTTGCTGTTGCTGCTCTGGCTGTTGCTGCTCTTGGACATTCCTGCACTTTGCCTCATATCCAATCGGCTTCACGCTACACTCGGGCATTGCATCGATCTCAGTTACACTTGCCTCGTCGCTATTGTGATAATTGATCTGATACGGAGTTGGCCAGAATTCATACGATGGTATATTGCCAATGGTGCTGGGAGTGCCTGTTACCAATGGCCCAAATGCCGTATTCTGTAACATGGCCAATGTCAAATTGGCCAATTCCGTATATGGCGTATTGACCGCAAAACGTGTCAACAGCTCATTAACCGATTCCTCCGATACGTTCTCCTCACTCGATTGCTCTACAGCCCGATCATCCGATGACGATGTCTCCGTTAAGTCCTGTATGCTGTCCGTACTTGACATGGATGTCTCCGTTTTGTGTACCGTCTCCTCCCGTTCGTTACCATAAGATGCGCTGGCATACGAACCAATTGATGGCGATATCTCTGGTGTACTTGCTGTCTTCACACGCACTCCGATCTTAACATTCAATTGCTCCAGGTCCATAAAGTTGCCCAATGTCAGCGGCACATTGCGATGATAGTAACACTCCAGATCGCGATCGATCGGCGGTAAATTGAAAGCACCAAAGCAAAAGGGATTGCGTCGATTATCTGCGAAATTAATGGCATTAATGACATTGAGGTTATGGAGAAAACTTTTGCTTGACCAAAAAAAAAAACAGGGTATAAAAAATACAAATATATAAATAAAAACAAAAATCAATATGTATGTTCCATTTCCCTAAACAACACAATAGACAGCTTGCATGCAAAAAAAACAATGCAATAGGAAATTCATTGGAAACAATAATAAATAATAAAAAACGATTATCAGCTGAATTGCAGACATTGAGGTTAGCGTGAACTTTGTCTAAATGCAAATATACAATAATTAACCGGGTCTAACGGTCTGCATTGCACTAAAGGCATCTTAATTGTGCTGAACAGTGCTTTAACTTTTATCTGCACATTCGCATTTGTGGCAATTGTATGGGTTTAGGTATGCAACAAGAATGATTTGATTTGATTTGTCTCAAGCTCAAGCTCAAGCTCAAGCTCAAGCTCAAGCTTTGTTTACGTATTTGCTGCACATTTGTTTAAAAATTGTTGGTATTTGTTTATGCGGCGGCATATGATGCGTCGCGACGCCAGCAACGGACGGTTACTCACCGCATGATGTTGTTGTTCCCTGCTGCTGCTGCTGTTGCTGCTGCTGTTGTTGTGGTAGTTGTTGTTGCTGCTGTTGTTGTTGTTGCAGCTGCTGCTGCTGCTGCTGTTGCTTGGGCTTAAGACCGTCCTTGACACTGACCTTTGTTGGGGGTGTCAACTGTGCGTACACTTAGATATGTTGAGCATATGATCGAATTGAACAGAAAGCTCACCTTCTTACTGGACAACGTCTCCAGATTTTCGCCTTCTAAATCACAATCCGCATTTTCGCTTTCCGTGTCCGTCGTGTAATAAGTCTGTCCGATTCTATTTAATAATTGCACCTTCTTTCTTTTGCGCTGTCGCTTGGTCAAATATTTCATTTTCGTAATGATTTGCAACAATTCAAGTCCATGCGATTATATTCAAAAATTCTCTACACCGGTCACAATGACAAATGCGGTGTGGATAGACTGTATTTGAGATTTTATGATCAAATTTTCGATATGTAACGAAAATACTACTATGTCTTATAATTAATGGTATTTTATTTGCCTCTTTCAAATGGAGTTGAGTTTTTCACATTTTATGATCAAATTTGTGATGGGAAAATAAAATACTGTTATGGTATTTCACTCACGAAGGGATTAGACCAAGCATACATACATATATCAAGTTAAATAGAATCCAGCAATTATAATTACCATTTTTAATGCTTTAATTACGTTAAAGTAAAAGGCACAACATAAAGTAATTGCGTTTGAAATGTGGCTTATCAATAACAAGAATATAGTAAAATTTTTAAATCAAACATTATTTTAGCGGTCAATTTGAAATTCTTTCCATGATCAAAAGTGCTGCCAGACCAAGCAAAAAAGTTCTATTAACACCATTAGTCCTTTTATACTGTGAACGCATTCGCATTACCTTTACCGACGCAATAGCATCTATAATCGCTAGGCTTTGCTCATCTATCGAGTGGTTTTTATACAGTCGATTGTGGGAATCCGTGTGTTTCAAGAAATAAACAATAACCAATGACTGGCGACCAGTTTAATTTTAACATCTATTTAAGAGAAATTAAGTATTCATAGTAATATTCTCTCATTAATGATCATAATAATAAGTTAATGATCACATGTAAAAGGTAAATTCAAATATATATTTCTTCTTTGAAATAAAATGAACATGGCAACATTAGTAAATTCAGTCTTTTCTTAACGTATCTCAATTTAAAATACCAGTTGCATTTTTACTATCGATAACATTAGAACAAAAAACAGCTGTGTAGTGCAGTGAAATATCGAGAACCGCGAATTTGTCAATAATTTTAAAGCGTTGCTGTTTTCAGTCGTCGCGCTCTTAAAATTGACACTGAAATTTGAATAAAATGTCTGATGATCCGGATTATTTGTTTGCGCTAAAGCTGCAGCAGCAATTGGATGCTGAGTTATCAAACGACGGAGCTGAAGTGCGTCATGTAAGTTAGAAAACGAACAACGCAATTGCGTATTCTTAATCCTTACTTTCTATTAAGGCTAAGAAATCATCACGCGATAGTGTGGAAAATGACTATCAATTGGCTGTAAGGCTGCAGAATGAAATGAACGATGAAAATACAGATGACAATGACAATGATTTACTGGAAAACATCAGCATCAAGGCACTCGATATGAGCAACAACAAAAAGAGTTCGGACAAGGATTCAGGATACGTAAGTTCTTAATCGTTATGTTTTTAAGTTATATTCGTATACATTTCTTTGTTTAACTGCAGGGCAAAATGGTAAACAGCTTGTCATCCAATTTTGACACGTACCTGGATCAGACACAGAACTTGGTGCATCCGGAGTGGGAGCTGGTTGATCCAACTCCAGATATTTTCGCAATGTTTGTGCGATTTGACGAAAAGTTTTTCCAGCGCCGTCTGGGCGCCGTCTCTGTTGAATGGAGCAAACGCATGTATTCATGCGCTGGCATTTGCTATCAGCGTGGCAACAGATTCGTTAAGAATGTGATAATACGTCTCAGTGAACCATTGTTAAAGCTGCGACCACGTAAGGATCTGGTCGAGACATTGCTGGTAAGTCTGGCACAACATCCATATGTTGAATTGCCCGTTGATCCATTGCATCGATTGCATTGCAGCACGAGATGATACACGCCTATTGCTTTGTGCAAAATATACGCGAGGGCAATGGTGGGCATGGCCCGAACTTTAAGCGCATTATGGAAACCATTAACAAGGTGGCCGGTACAAATATCACAGTATATCATTCCTTTCACGATGAGGTTAATGCATACAAGACGCACATTTGGCGCTGCAATGGCATCTGCCAGTATCATCATCCATTTCAAGGCTTTGTGAAGCGCACTTCGAACCGTGCGCCTGGACCCAGCGATCAATGGTGGGCCAAGCATCAGCGCGAATGTGGTGGCGTCTTTGAGAAGATGAGCGAGCCCCAGAAGCCAGAACCAAAGCAAAAGATTAAGACGCAAGTTAAGCAAAAGAAGGAGTCTGCGTCTGGCGATGACATACGTAACTACTTCGAAAAGCCAAAGCTGCCAACAAAATCTATGCCAAATATAATGCCAACTGCCAAAGTGGCTACTGCATTTCCGCCCACCTCTTACCCAGGTATATCCAGCAATCCTTTCAAGGGACTGGAGACACCCGACAACAAGAAAAAGATGCAAAACGGGCATAATAATATCTTTGGCTTCAAAGATTTGACCGGTGATAATAACAGCAGCGATGAGGATCAACGTAATCCAAAAGGTGGCCAACAATCCAATGAGATGCAGGGTCAAGGCTACAGCCTAACAAATGGCAATGGCAGTAACTCTTTGCACAACATGTCGGATGCTACCAAACGCAAACATATGCGTGACATGTGGGCAAATCGTTATAGTAAGGACACTAAAAAGACTGAGGCCAAGAAAGAGTCCGAAAAACAAGAGAATCCCAGTAAACGTCGTCGCGTTTCCACTGATGGCATAGTCGCCTGGGAGTCCTACGATGATGATATTATGATACGCGATGTGGTTGTGCCAATCATTAGCATTTCCGATAGTGAGGATGAAGCCGACACTCCACAATCATCAAGTGCAACTCCGACTACGACAAGAACTCCAACAGTCAATCAACCAAGCAGCCAGGAGCTTACAATTATCATTAAACGTGAAATCATGGAGGATGAATCGATTTATGATGACGATGACATTATCATGATTGACGATGAGTATGACGATGATGTCGACAACATGACAGCCGCCTCCGAGCTGGCTGACCAGTCCATAATTGATGATCTCTTTGGCGAGGATACGCTTCTACAGGAATTTCAACGTGAGAATGATGTGGTGCCCTGTGGCTCACGCTATCAGCATGATGCGGGCAACGATATAACCACCTGTCCCATTTGCTTTGACAAGATGAAACGTTCTGAATTTGCCAACCATTTGGAGGGATGCAGTATCATCATTCGTGTGCCGCCGCCGTCGATGAAAGGAAAAGCAAATCTGCCAGACGCCAGTAACCGCATCAGCAAAGGCAAACAAACTAAACGTAGTAGCAGCAAATTGAATAAGGAACAGATTCTAAGGAGCTCTGGTTATACAAATGCTCAAATTGCCGCATTGAATCTCAGCTCGTCCAGTGACTCGGCGGCCAATACAAGTGATGAAATGACGCCTCGCCAAATCCGTCAACGCAACTTGAATAAATTAACTTCGCAATGCCCCAGATGTGGCCAAGAATTGCTTGGCCATCAGTTGGAAGTACATCGCAAGATTTGCAAGCGCGGAAAGCGCTAAAAGTGCTCACATTTAAATTAGTTACTAGAGAATGGTATGCTTATTTTTTTTTTGTTTTGATATAATTCCTATATATTTAAATTAACATCTTTCTTTGTGTTATTATTAAATTAATTGTTAAGCTGCTTAACTTTACATATGTTACATGTTCTTTATTCATTTACTTTGCCGACTTTTATATTATTCTGCCGAAATAACGTAAATTCCGTTTGTGGGCATAGCGCTTGGCCAACTCCGGCCAATGGACGACAAACATATCCGCCAGTGGCAGTAACAGTCGCCCGCTCAACGACAATGTCTCGACGCGACAATAGCTTTCCACAAAGACAATTTTGCTGTGGGCGGGCAGTCGGCCCAGAAGACGCCAGAAATATGCGGCATAGCAGAAGGGCACACAGGTCCCAGGTCCGTTGCAGAGCACCAGTTGCGGCCTGTCACGCCAAATGAGCCAACAGCTGCAGAGGAGTGCCCATATAGTGGTGAATATGCTGCTCAGCCAGCTTTGGCCCACACTCCGGCTGCGCGGCACGCTGATGAAATCGCTGTCCATGGTTGCGGGCAATGCCGCACACAGTTGTCGCTGTGAGGTGACATCGCTATTGGCCACAATGTAACGTACCGGTTGATATTTTTGACATTTGTTTGGCGGCTGCTGCAGCAGGGCTTGATTAATTTTACACATTTCGGCTGTGTGGCCACCAGAGCCAAGTATCACATAGGTGGGATATTCCATTTTGGTTGCAGCTGTGCTTGCATTGCTCATAATTGCAATTTATGGAATTAGCAAATTTGTACTTTTGCTACCCTTTTTACAAAATATCTGGCAACATTATCTACTCCGATCTGGCCGTTCCAGCACTTGAGCGCAAAGACTGGCCACACTAGCCGGACTTTAAATTTGCACAACAATTTGCCAAATCTGCCATATCTGGCCACATTGGCTATTAAACAATTTGAACGAATTTCATACAGAGCATAAAAAACATTTGTTGCTAATTTTGTTTTTGGAGTTTAATGTGGACAATTTCAACGGTCGAGCCCAGCGGCACTTGCATCGCCACAGCGTAAAGTATGTCAGAAGATTCGCGCAATGAAGCTGTTGTGCGGAATGTGGAGAAACTCATAAAGTGCTTAACTGGCGATAGCGTAAGTTAAACAATATTTGATTAATTAAATACAATGCTAATGCCCCTGCTTCATTTTGTGTGCAGTTAACAGCGGGTGAGAGGCGAACGCATGAGCAACAAGCAATTCACAAAATACGCCATCATCGATATCTAAGTACCAATGGCCACGCAGTTCGTCGATCCATCAATAATATGATTGAACGCTTTTATTATGAGGGCATGGATGATCATGCGGATGCTTTGCGCATGCTAAGTACCCTTATAATTGACCATGCCGGCTGGAAGGGTCACTACGAGGTGGATGTACAATATTCTTTGCTCGACTTCCTGTTCTGCATGACCCATGAGCCCGTACAGAATGTGAGGCGCAATCTTATTGAAATGGAGCAACGAGTGCTGGCAATAACCGATTCACTTGGGATTTTAACTGCTGCCGGCGTGCCTGTAAAGAAGCCGGAAACTGATTACTTTGTGCCAGACACAAATTGGGTAGCACTGTTAAGTGAAGATTTTATTGCAAATCCCAGTCAGAGTTTGGACAGCGACAACAGCTTAAATGTAGGTTATTATTTGATTAATTCTATGTTGCCTTATCCAATATCATATCAAATATCCAACTTGATCTAAGTAGTGGTCGGACGTAAGTGACACCGATGAGTCGATAACTTCGGATATAGATGTGGCATCAACGAGCAGCCTGCAAAACAAGAAAATTGTCAAGACCAGTGACTGGATCAAGTGCGCCAATACCTTTGACTCAGCCAGGAGCAGTGCAACAACAATGGGTCGATGCGTGAAATACAACGATAAAGCTGAGCTCGATTCATTGTCGTTAAGCGGCTTCTATAGCTCGCGGTATAGCATGAGCCGGGTGCCAGAATTGGCAGCATTGGAGCCACCAGAACCACAGACACAATACACAAAAGCTACCTTTCGTCACGATCATTTGTCCACGGTGGTTCATTCCAATTGGTGGCAACAGGATTTAGAGTTTTATGCAAAGACAACAAACAGCGATGCAGGTCCAAACTTTGCCATTGCCTACGTGCAGCATTTAAACAGACAGTCGCGTAGTATGGTCAAGCATTCGTTGCCCAAGACCACATGTGAGAGCAACTTGCTGCGGGAAATCATCTTAATGTTTTTTGCACCCGTTAGCTGTTGCTTTTTCGAGGTGCAGCCGGAACAACAAGATATCAGCATACGGAAAAACATTTCCGTCAGCAGCGTGAGCAGTGTAAGTGAATGATTTCTCTGTTATAATCGCAATCAATATCCAAGCACACTTCGGTTTTCATGCACAGGGCACGCTACAGAGTGTGCTGGAGGAGGAGGTGCTGCCGGCCATGCAAGCGATGCAACGGTTGCGTCAAATTATCAATGAACTGACGCTGCCCACCAGCGACGAGCCGACGACAGGGACTCTGGAATGCTTTGCGTGGGGACTGCGTGATCTCATCCAGCCCATTAAGGAACGGCTGATAAATTTTGAGCGTCGTCTGCTAGATAGGGCTGCTGGCATAGATGATGAAAACGATGAAGAGTCGAATCCAACTCTGATTACCTTTGTGCGTCACATGGACGAGCAATTCAAGCAGCTGCTGCTGCTTAAGTCGCTGGCGACATGTGCAATCATCAAAGGTCCCCCGCATTTGAGAAGCGCGTATTTGTTGTCACAGATTTACAAGCAGACCATGTTCAATGTTTGTCACCAGAAGTTGGCCATTGCGCTGCTGCTCGTGTCCATGAGACGTTACTGCAGCATCATGGATAATTGGTGGCGACACGCCGAATTTAACGATTGGCACAATGAATACATTGTCGAGTGTTTGCCCGAAAACTTTGCCTACTACGGACAACGAATACAGGAACGTTTGCCCGTTTCGGACAACGATGACATGGGCAATCCACATCCCTATTTGAACATTATAATAGAGCTCCGTGGCTGTGCGTTTTATCAGCTCCTTTTGGATCATGCTATGGAGGCGGGCGAGACGCAGGATCTGTTGGCCAGTGTCGATTTGCTGGGCGATTTGGTTTTAAGCAGCAAGGATGTGGGTGCCTTGTATAACGATCTCACCAAGCAGCTTTACAATGAGTTGAACTGCTTCAATACTGTGGCAAATTGTGACAGCATCGTGGAGGCATCTGAATTGCCACTGCAGCTGTACAGTGCCCAGGTCCTGGAGAGTGCATCTGTACTGGGCAATACGGAGCTAATGAGCATATTTACTCATCACATCAGACACGCGCGGGGTGAATTACAGCCAATGAGGACAACAGCGCCGACGCCGCCAACGCAGGTGCTGGAGGTGTGTGATGCCTTGAAACGGAGTACGGTTCTACAGCAGCCACATGTGTTGCCGCGATCGATGATGAAGGTGCTCCGGCAACGTTATGCGATTGCAAATGTTCATGTGATGCGATGGTATCGCGAGGAGCTCATGCTCACGGATCACTTACGTTTGCTCCGTCATCTAATGCTGCTGGAGGCGGATTACTTATTGTATCCATTCTATACGTATCTATTCCGTCAGATCGAAGGATACGAGGATTGGGCACGATGTTCACTGCTCACCTTGGAGCTATACGATCTACTGGAACCACATTATGGTGCGCTGGCTAGCCAGCTGGAGGTGCAACTTGTCTCCCTGGTGCGCTCCCAGTCGAACAAAATCTACGAAGCGCTGGATGCCATTGAGATTGAGTATTCTATGCCACCGCCGCTGCAGAGCATCATTACCGAATCGCAGATGTATCAATATAATGGCATTTGGCGCATTGTTCTCAAGGTTAAGTGGGCCGCCTGGAAGCTGGAGAATATGCGTTTCCTAAGACGAAACAACAGGGATACCTTTGCCCCGTTGGATCTTCTTGGTCTGACACTGCGTCGTCTGGAGATTCTACGCTTTTGGTTGATCTCATTGATCAACAGCCTGCATGCCCATCTCTGCACCCATGTGATGCAATCCCTCGGCTCTCAGTTCGAAAAGCAGCTGACCACGACGAGAAACATACGAGAGTTGCGCAACATGCACAGCGAGTATATGAAAATGCTATGCAAACATTGTCTGCTTACGCCAGAGTTTGAGGGTTTTCGCAATGCGTTGGATCAGGTATTTCATTTGATTTTTGTGCTCGACATGGAATGGAATACCTGCCCCGGCTTTCTTAACGAATCTCATGCACTTAGCGTCGATATGGGCAGTGATCTGTCCGAAAGTGATGGGGCCGAACGTGTTGAGGCCTTGGAATACCTCGCACTCAATCAGATTGACGAGATTGAACGCACCTACATACGTTGCCATCGAATGTTAGCTGATATACTCCGGAAGCTTGTCTACAAACATGATCACAAGTTCTGTAAGTTTTCAAATACTTTATTCTTTTAACGTTTCTCATCTATTGCTGTCCCTCTCTAATTGCAGTAAACTCTTTGGAAGTGGCCATAAATGCAAGTCTGCCCTGTTAATACGTGAAATTCCACATTGAATGATTATTAAATTTTAATAAATTGCAAAATGTTGAATACGTTTATGTAAACTAATTGAAATTAATTTTATGTAAATACAACAACAAATCCTCAACTAAATTTTGACAACGATTTCGTTTTTTATTTAATTTTTTTAAAAATGTTGATGTGTAGCTAAGTTAACAGTGCGCTGTTCAATTCACATGTTAAATTCGAAATTTGCAGCTGTTAAGCCTCTGTTAACCGTTAACAGTGCGTCTGCAAGGAATAAATGAAATAACAAACAGTTGTTGTTGCCACTGGCAACGGTAAACACAACAGCAACTAATGCATGTTTAAGGTGCGATTTATCAGTGTCTTCACTGTACTTGAGATGGCGACAATGGAAACGGCAATTGACAGCAGCAGCTACAACTACAGTCTGGCATGTATGTGCGAAACGACTAAGTACACCTAAGCCCCGGTTAACGGTCTTCATGGAAATCAGAAACGTTAGCCGTAATTCTACATTGTTGCTTAAATATATATAATTTATTTGTAGAAATTATTTTTACTATTAAAGTGATGATAAAATACAGGGTATAATAAGATGACCGCTAACCGGGACATCGTCTTAATATAAGAGAATTAATGAATTAAATCAAGTTGTTTCCCATCTAGTGATGCCCCAAAGTTCAAATTTGTTGCTGCAAATCCTGCTGCACATCAATTTCTATGTCTCGTTGATTTGGAGTTGCAGCTATTTGTTGCACATCATTATTAAGGTGAGTTGAACAGAGATGGATCGACTATGACATATGCTGCACTCAATTGTTTTTGAGATATTTAGACAGGAATTGCGTGTGTGCTTTCTCTTTCCCTGACTTCAGGATGAGTTTCGGAATTGTTTTTTAAAAAACTTTTGTGCTTTATTTATTAGGGTGATATGATAATAATGATATAATAAAATCATTCACTTGTTATACATATACTCTTCACATGAGATAATGAAATGTGAACTTTAACTTACGATAAATTCTACTTTATAATATCAGAGCTGACCTTCAGAATATTCATTTATCTTTACGAGAATACCCTGGGCGAGTACTCATAATATGATCAGAAGAGCTCACAGTAAATTGCATTTAACATGCAGTAGAAGACATCTAAGATTCTATAATACATAATCATACGTATATTGTATTCCAGAATAGTTGAGTTCATTTCATTTCATTATTTAGATTGAAGTGATAATATTTAATACAATATAATATGAAAGTGAATGAGTTCGGCTCTTAGTCGAGCACTATGACAGTGCAAAAGCAAGAACATTTTAGCAATGTATACAGGATATGAAGTCAGTGTATGAGTTCATCTGTCTGTTACAAACGTTCGCACAGCGCCATAATACCCTTTTTGTTGCACACTTTAAACGTGCATAACACTCTGTCACTCTTCTAGTTGGATGAGCTATGGAACTACAATGGCTTGGCCATGCTGATGGCCTATATGCTGGCTGTTGGCGCCGAGTCGCTTCGCCTCTATGCCGGCTACTCGATCAATCTTTGCACAGGTGCGACCACTATGTGGCTGCTCTTGACCCTGACGCCATGTGTGCTATTGCCCACGATGGTATACCTCCGTTTGGCTGCCGTCACCGGGCATGTCTGGCTAAGTGTCATCTCGAATCTGCAATTTGTGTTGATAGCACTTGAGGCGTTGGTGGCGCTCATTTATCATGCTCTGTGCACGCCCAGAAAGTCGACGAAGCAGCTGGAGAAGGTGAAGGAGAAGGGATTCCAGGACAGAACAACGTGAAGTGCATATTAATTTTAATGTTTGACATCAAGTCTTTAGTAATGTTATACACAATCATATCATAGCGTATCGTATAATCATAAAATAATGTAATTTAAATAAGCTAAACTATCAAGCTAAGCAATCAAATCATTTAAAACATTCGAATAAATCAAATCTTCAAATCACTTGAATCTTTTCAAATCATTCGAATAACACGGAATCACTCCAATCATTCCATATCTCTCAAATAACTCCGAGTTATTGGAAATGAGTTGAATAGCTCAAATCTTTTCAAATACCTCGAATCATTTGAAATCACTCGAATAACTCTGAATTATTGGAAATAATTAGCATCTTTTAAATAACTCAAGCAATTGAAAATCACTTGAATAACTCGGAACTATTGCAAATAAGATTGTTTTCAAATAACTCGAAGAACTCAAATCATTTCAAATCACTCGAATTTTTTAAAATCCTTCGAATCATTTGAAATTACTCGAATAACTCTGAATTATTGGAAAATAATTCGAATCGTTTCAAATGACTCAAATCATTTGAAATCATTCGAAATAGTTGAAATCATTCGAATAACTCGAAATCACTCGAATCATTTGAAATCACTCGATTCACTTGAATCACACTTTGCGCACATCATCCAAATTGTGCGCCTTGAGCAGCACATCGATCCTGTCGAGCTGCGCTCGCATTGCAGGCAAGTATTTGGTCAGCACCTCAATATTCTCCAGCTGTGCAGCGCCTTGTCCCAGCAGTTGACTGCGTGTAGGCACCCAGCTATAAATGATCTATAAAATGAATTACATTCAATTAGAACCATAATGTGAAAATACAATATAACAAAAACTCAGTTCAATTCACCTTGATGGTGCTCTGGACAATGAAGCCGTGATAGGGCTTCAGAGTGCGCTCGTACGCATCCTGTAGATGCTGCTTGAGTGCCTCGGTGTTCTGGACATCATTGTAGATGTTCTCGAAGAAGGTGCAAATCAATTGGAGGCCACGTTTCAGCCAGAGTAACGCATTCGAAGCCAAATCATCTACATTTACGTTGAGGACTATCATATCCTCCAGATATTGATACTTAAGTACATCCGTGCCATAAACTTTTGTCAATTTCTGCAAATAAATTACAAAACGTAATGAATATTCGAATGAATGAATGAATGAAGTGTGTGTGAAACTTACATTAATGTTGCCATTCATATCGCTGATGACGGGCGTGAAAAGTTTGCCAAAGGTTTCTTAAATGTTGAAACGATGTTATTAGTATGCCGATAAATGCATAAATCGATCGATCATAGTATATTATCGAACAATGGACTTACCGATGACAGTTACAATTTCCTTGGCCGCATTCAAAAATGTCTGTGTCTCGATTTTATCGACGGCATCCGGAAATCCCTTCAAAGCTTTAAACTGTATTCGTGCTTCGGCCATGTTGCAATTGATTAAATATTTCTATCTATGTTATATATAGAAACTTATTTAATAGTTCAATAAATTATATATATATATATATTTTTTCTGTTTTCTGTTGATATTGCTTAAGCGTCTGCCGCTGCTCCAGTCGAAGTCTGAAATACAAATGAGAGACAGACACGGTTGAGTTTTGTACATGATATTGCACAAGTTTCAATTTCTTTACTTTTCCGACCATCAATTTGTGATTATGACTCTCATTTGCTGTCGATTTATCTTATCAGTGCCTCTGCCAAATATTAATAGGTATTTTCAGTTTTGTTTTCGTTTTGTTGTCGTTTCTATCAAAGCGTTTTTCATTATCGAACCTCGAGCTCTCAACGCGTCGACAACAAAAATACAAATAAAATAATAATAACAACAACAACAGCAACAACAAATACGAATCAAGCACAGCAAAACTACGGAAAAGTATCAGAAATACAAGTTTCTGAGGCAACGCAACGTTGCACAGTGGTTAAAAATAGCTTCGTCCGGAAGAAAACATATCAATTTGTTATCGCTTGCTCTCGCTTTTATGATCAGAAACTTCAGTATTTGTGAATACTTTTTGAGTATTTCAAGAATATACTGAGTGTGTTGGATAGTTACGGCTGCCAGCTGAAAGCATAAAGTTCTTATATTATTTATTTCAAATGAGATATTTATTAATCATAGTTAGAAATTAACTAAACATTTGTTTAACTATTTTAAGTGCATTTGAGTTTTTTGCATTCGAATCATTGAATTCATTTTACTGATTCATTAAGCTTTGAGGTTTATGAATAATTATGAATCATATTTGAATGAACTCCTTGATATTACTTGATATTTGAGTACTTTGAAAGCAAAGCGTATTCACTAAGTAACTATGGTTAATACAATGAGCTTAAAGTTGAATAGTTTCATGAATTTGTAAACTTTTATAATGACAAAAATTAAACATAAATTTAAATTAAACATTTAGTTAAATTAAATTAAAATTAAGTGAATAATTTTGAAAACATTTAAATATACTTGGAGCTAACACTACGGCAATGAGCTTAAAGCTTCCCAAAGAGAGCTTTTATACTAGTGCTCTATACATTAAAAACACAACTAATTTATTGGACTTTTGTAGTCAAGCAATGAATTATCTTGATTATTAACTTTGGAAGCTTAAAGCTGTCGTAAAGGAGCTTTCATACAAGATTTGTTTATAATAATAATCCATCTTTTTATATATTGAAATAAATTATTTAATCTTATTTCTCATCTGAATCGCTGAATACTTTTAAGCACTTTTGATTATTCGCTCTGCTGTGCGCTTAAAGCTTCCTCAAGCGAGCTTTCATACAACATTCCTAAAATTTATTGACCTATCTTATAATGTATAATGATAGAACTATTGTAACTAACTTCACAAGTCAAACGATGAATAATTTTGCAGTTGTTTGCTGGAAGCTTAAAGCTTCTTTTTGAATCATTATCATTGAATCACAGCCTTTGCCCCACTGTACGGCAATGCTGACAACGCTACAGTTTCAACCCATTTGACATAGACAACGATCGATGGAGCTGAGAAACTGAGAGAGTGCTGAGCTTTACGAAAGTCTCCCGAAGTCTTTTGCGGTTTAATAGCTAAACCAGTCTCTATTTGCTTATTTACTTAGTATTTGTGGCGGACTCTCACCTCACAGCCAAACTGTGAGTGTATTTGAATACTCATGAATGTTTGCATAGTTTAATCGAACTCTTCGAGCATTTGTCAAGTCAGTTTAAGTCAGTTCGATATTTATTAAAACGCACTTGTTGATTCAACAACTCCGCGCATGAATCATTCACTATTCATAAATAGTATTCACCCTTGTGGTGGGATGTCACCACATGACTCACAAGGCAATTAACCTCAGTTACCTGTATTTATTGGCCTATTTACGGAGGGCAGCACTTCCTAATTGTATTAATGCTGACCTTTCGATTATTCGTTTATCTTAACGAGTACACTGTACTGAGTTTATAAAAGAACTAACTGAATAGGCATTATAAGATATCTATGTTTCTATAGCTTATATGTATTCTATAATAATTGTGTTTATTTCATATCAATTTTCTGATTACAAGTTTTGAGTAGAGTCTCATTCTCTAATGTATTACAGTTCTGACTACACGGTATATACTAGTAGAGCATTATTTTCTACTTTTTACAGTTACTAAAATTACAATATGCAAGTGAATAAATTTTTTTTGCAGGGTATCTTTTAGTCGATCACTTCGAAATGCAAAAACCAAGAGCATTTCAGCTTGGAATTGGGACTAGCTTATGTCGAAAAAATGAAAAGATATGATAACATAACATTACATATATAATTCAAAAGAGGGTATTGCCTAGTCAATCTCCGATTATTATGCAACAAAAAAGAGAGATAGCGAGAGCACAGTCCAGATCCAAACACAGGGTATTGGCTGGTTGAATACTATGTAAATATAAAGTGAACTTTAATATTTATTTTATTTTCATTTTTTTTCTCTGTAAATAATACAGAGTATCTACTAGTCCAGCATTTTTAAGAGTTGTGATCAGCTTGTTATAAAATTTATTAAAATTCTAAAATATTAGTATTACATTATATTGCAAGCAAAAGGGAGAAAGACTTCTTTTTAGATTCAATTACAGGGTATTAGCCAAATGCTAAATGCTATGCAATTATAAGGATAAGCTTAAATTAATTTTATTTTCTATTATCTTTTATATTTACTTATGTGAAATTATAATATTTGAATACACAGTATCTGCTAGTCGAGCACTTTTAAGAGTTGTGATCACTTTGACAATAATTTTATAATATTATTATTATATCATTAATATATTAAAAGTTCATTTTATAATTTTTCAAAAATTTCAAAAAATCCCTAAAGTTTTTATCAGTTCCCATTTATCTAGGGGCCTATGCTGCATTGATAGGGTCTTCACCTATATATACACATATACTATATATATATAATACTATATGATAGATGTGCATAATGATTGTTTTGAGTTTAATCAATCAACGTTTTTTTTTTTTTATGGGAATAGCTGGAAATTAACGGAAGAACTCCATGAATCAAAAGCGCAAAGGCTTCTCAAACACCCTCTAGCTGTTTTCCTTATAGGGTATGCCTGATTTAAGGGAAAGCTCTGAACATTTCTAAAGGTGTCTCTGGAGAAACTCACCTGGTTATGATTTGAGTGTATCACAGGCCAGACGCTTGGTATCGCCGTCAATGGTCAGAATGAAGGCGTAGTGCGTGCGCTGCGTGAACAAGAGATGCCACAAGGAATCGGATAGTTGAAAACGATGGATTGCTGGTTGCTCCGGGAACTCCTCGTAGTGGGCCACAAGGCTATTGAGATTGCAGCGCAGCTCGATGAGGCGCAATGGGACGCTGGACACAATCTCTGAGCTGGCGGGCAACAGTTGAATCTGTGCTGCATTCAATTCTTTTTAGTTGCTGGGGCAGAGGACACAGCCAACGATGATGGGCTAGAATGACAGCGCAATTGCGTGTAAAATAGAAGCTATCGTTGCGCCGTTGAGAGTGATAGTTGTCCAGGAATTTGCTGCCCGCCGGCTGCTTTAGCTTCAGCTGTGTGAAACGAGGACGCACCAGAGACGACGTGGATGAGGATGTGGATGCGGAATTGGATGTATCTGCCACACTGGACACAATGCGCTGTGGCAAATGCTCCGTCGGCTGATCAACGGTGAGCACACGATTCAAATAGTCAAAGCCATGTCCCATGACACCCTCCAGGGTATGACCAAGATCAAAACAATGTCCTAATTCGTGACAGACGGCGCCCAAGGTACTGGCATAGACGCCGCCGTATGTTCTCCGATAGTTGCTCTCGTCCGGCAAACGTGCAACATCCACACGCTCTGTGCTCCGTATGCAATCGGCAATCTCTGCAAATGATCTTGGCCAGGCGTAGAAGTGTCCACTGCCAAATAGCGCTAATCCTCCGCCACCTAATGCCGCGTGTCCGTGTAGATGCCGTCGAATGTTGGCGTAGGAGAAATCACCACTTGCCACAACTGTGGCGCCGTCGTAACGCGTGCAACCGATAAATGCCACAAACTTTAAATGCAACTGCTGCCCCCAATCGGCGCTGGAGAGAATCTCGCTGGCAAAGTACTGCCAAAGCTCGTCCTCACCCTTGCTGCGAGCCGCCGTGCAACTCAGTTGAGATCGGAAAACGCGACAGGCGCCGTTTAAGGTAAACGTGCGATTCGCGTAGCCGGCGGCATTCAATTTATGCGCATAGATGCATTGCACCAGACGCAGATTCAAGTCGATAAGTGTGCAGCGTTCCTTTGTCTGCTCCTTCTCCACCGGCTCGTTGTCGCTGGAGCGGCACAGCAGATACAGCGGCTGTACGCGATACACGCTGCGTCGCGGCTGATAAGTAAACTGAAGTCGCCGCTCGCCGTTGCAGCAACTCAGGTGTAATTGACAATCCTCCTCCTTCTTCTCCTCCTCTGGCGAATCGATATCCTCTTTGCCGTCAGCCAAATTGAAGAGCAATTTAAACTCGCCGGCGGTGGATAATTGTGTCAATTGCTCGTTCTGTTTGTTGCGCAGCCCAAGTGTCGCCTTCAATTGTTTGGTACTCGCACAGCTCGGCTGCAGGCGTCCCTTGATCAGCAGTAGACTGTGCTCCACTTTATCCGAATCCTTCAGTGGCTCCACTTCAATTTGATGAACGCGCTTGCAGTCGTTGACGCAGCTGCTCATTGCTGCCTCTCTCTCCCCCTTGCAAAGAACGTACCACAACACAACACAGATAGCAAACACACACACACAGACAAAATACACGGCCTCACTCTCTCACTGGTAAAACAGCTGATAGCTGTTGGGAAACAGCTGTTGCTGTTTGAGATGAGCACGTAACTTAATAATACTGAATACTGAAAAGTATTTATCGCATTTGGCGCGTTTTTTAAATTGCAAATTTTTAATTTTATTTCGTCGATTTTTGAAAAAACGAGACGCCGTCAGAATATTTTTTTTTAACGTTCAAAACATCTCTTTAAACGGAACAAGAAACACTCAAAAAAGACTTCCGTTTCTACTAAAAGTTGAATGCCGTCTTATAATTTTCTTATATATTTTCTAATTTTATTAATCGTTCGTTATGACATTTTAAGCTTACACAGATGACATTTAAAAACCACGTTTTCCCATTTTTAATGGGCGCAAGGTGCTAGACTGGGACAGTATCTTATGTATGAATTCAAAATCTTTTCATAGAGCGAACTTATGAATCGCTCGCCACTAAACTCAATTCTAAATAAACATAAACAAAAAAGTAAATATATTCATAAGGGCTCGATTGTCTCTAGTTCATGACCTGGCAACAAGAAAGAACGAACGAAATAGAAACAGGTTTTGACTTTAGAACTTAAGCTTAAACTGAGGACGTTGCACGTGCATAGCAGCTGCCGGAAGAGATTCCAGAAAGTTGCGAGAGATTCTTTACTACCTTAACTTGCCATTATGGAGACTGCGGTACTTGGAGATGCGTTCCATGTATTCCTCGTGCTGTCCAAGACTGGCCAAGAGGCCGCCCGTATTAACCGGCGACTCGTTGGGGCCATAGTTAATGGGCTCATCATTGAGCGTTGTCATGGCGCCGCCTAGAGCACGCAGTATTGCATCGCCGGCACAAATGTCCCACTTCTTGATTATGGAGGTATGAAGATAGGCGGTGGCATTATTGGCCACCACTTGCAACACCTTGAAGCCAGCTCCAGCAGCTGTCAATATATTGACATTCTCGCCAAATACACTGCGCGTCACGTCGTTGGCAGCGGCGGAATGTGACCGTGAGATGGTGATGATGGGTTGCTCCGAGTTGGGGCGAGGTAGCTTATGCAGTTCGGCTAGGTATTCAGACATGCTGTGGCCCACCCAAGCCCATGCGGTGTGACCGCTGAATGGATTGTGTATGACGCCAATCACCGGCTGACCGGCAACAGCCACGCACACCATGGTTGTGACATACTCATAGAGTTCCTCTATAAAATGTCGAGTAAAATTCAGTTATTGCTATGGGGAAAATTGAAAATATAAACATACCTGTAAACTCCTTTGTGGCATCGAGTGGATCGACCCAAACGGTTACATCTTGCGCGGTAACTGCCACGTCGGGCACAATAGCTGTCTCGTGCAGAACCGTGGGATCGAGATCGAAGCTGTGCGCATCTTTGCAATATTCCTTATCCTCTTCGGAAAAGATTTGAACGCGCGGAAATATGCGTTTCAGGCCCTGTTTCATTACACAGTGTGAGCGGCCATCTGCATCCGTAAATGGATCATTGACACCCTCTGCCGTCTTCCCTTTGCTACGCTCCTTCAGCTGACGCGAGTGTGCCACATCCAGAATCTCCAAACCGCCACGTTGTGCCGCCTGTATGGCGGCAATAAGCATTTTACGTAGATTCACTTTGTTGTCACTGCGTAGCATTCCATAAATGGCAGGTCGCTCCTCCTTGTGAAAGTTGAGGAAATATACTAAGACGACAGTTAACAGAATGGCCGTTATGGTGGCTGGCACCCGATTGATGCGTATGGTGCGTCCGTTCATAATGTCCTTTCTCTGTTCTCTGCTCATTAGGAATCAAGTGGCCACAACGTTGACTCTTTCAGCACTACTCGCCGGTTTCTCATGTGCGACGTGCCACTTGCCGCGGGCTATGCCAGATCAGCACAGCTGCTGCCTCTGTCTGATTCTGCTCTCCGTTAACACAAACAAAAGAATCAACAGAGAAGAACAACAAGTACCGATAGTCGGCGGCAAAAACGTAAACAAATATGTCACGCTCACAGGTGTCGCTCAAAAAGAGCGCTGACGCAGGTGAGCTAGAGAATAGCGGCGAGTCCACGTCGCGCTTTGCTCCACCAACTTGTTTGTTGCTCAAAACAAACCAATTGAATTCTTTGAAAAAAGTAATTTGGCAGCGATAGACTGCTACGGCGGTCGGTCGATAGTTTCATAAAAAATATGAAATCTATTTAATTATAAATACTTTACACGAATAAAAGACTCTATTGTGCTCACAATTTATATTAATAGTGAATATATAAGTGAAGTAATTAAAATTATTACAAAGAAATATTTTTCTTGTTTTAAATTTTAATTATTCGATAACATACGCTATAGAAAATCTGGCATCTCCGCTGCGCGGTTTAAACATTTTTCAGGAGCGCTGGATGGCAGCCTAGTAC
Organism: Drosophila funebris; assembly: GCA_018901825.1. NCBI lineage: Eukaryota > Metazoa > Arthropoda > Insecta > Diptera > Drosophilidae > Drosophila > Drosophila funebris. The sequence goes on from JAEIFK010000454.1 coordinate 3,323,609, forward strand.
TAAAACCGATTCTGGGACGTGTAGACCTCTGGTGGAAAAATTATGTTACTGTGCAATTTATAAAGTGTCCAGATATAAAGAAGTATGAAGCCGAAGCCGTAGGAGAAAAAATAAGAATAAAGTAGCAATCTACCTCATCGTTAAAACGGGTTGAATATATCGATATGACCGAAATATCGATAGCTTTACCATCCCTAGAGCAGGCAAAGGCACATATTCATTGAAATAGCAATAACAAGAAGAGGGCTCGCAGCCGTTTTTGCCGTCCGTCTCCGTGTCCGTGACGCAAAGTTGTTACTTTTATGCTACTCCCCGCTCCACCCACGCCAGAAGCAGCAGTTGCCGAGTGCTTAGCATATCCAGGATGAGTGTTTTACCGTTTGTACGCGGCGTTGACTTTACAAAAAATGATTTCAGCGTAAGTACATTGTGTGTGTTGTGCTGCTGCCGTCGTCGTTGTTGTTGTTGTTGTTGGTGTGTGGCTAAATGCGGAATGTAAATGAAAATGCTAAATTAAGTGCTGACCGCTAGCTGCAGCGCCTGCACAAACGGGTCATCCACAGCCTTAGATTAGCGGTTCAGTCATTCGATCAAATAAGAAAAAAAATTCATAACCATTCACGGCGAATTTGTCATCATCAGCGCACAGCTGCTGCCGCTGTTGCTGCTGACGTTGACGCCGACGCTGGCGCTGACGCTGACGCAAACACCAACTTCGACGTTGACTTCGACGACGGCTGCTCTGTTTGATGTTTGTTTATATCCAATGATTGTATTTTTTTGACTTTGTTTTTTTTTTTTTGGATGTGCAGAAAACATTCCCCAGCTCAATGCGGCAAATGTCGCGGGTCCAGTGGCTAACATTGGACCACACACGGCTACAGGAAATACCCGAGGAGCTGGGCCAACTACAGAAGCTGGAGCACCTATCACTCAATCACAATCAGCTGGAGAAGCTCTTTGGTGAATTGACGGAACTAACGTGCCTGCGTTCCTTAGATTTGCGCCACAATCAGTTAAAAAACAGCGGCATACCGCCAGAGCTGTTCCATTTGGAGGAGCTAACAACATTGGATCTATCGCACAATAGGCTAAAGGAGGTGCCCGAGGGTTTGGAGCGCGCCAAGAATTTAATTGTATTAAATTTAAGCTATAATCAAATTGAGAGCATACCGACGGCGCTGTTTATACACTTAACGGATCTGCTCTTTCTCGATTTATCGCACAATCGTCTGGAGACGCTGCCGCCTCAAACGCGTCGTTTAATCAATTTGAAGACGCTCGATTTGTCAAACAATCCGCTCGAGCTGTTCCAGCTGCGTCAGTTGCCGTCGCTTCAGAGCCTCGAGGTGCTGAACATGAGCAAGACAGAACGGACGCTCCTCAATTTTCCCACTAGCATCGACAGTCTGGCCAATCTTTCCGAGTTGGATCTTTCGCACAATTCACTGCCGAAGCTGCCCGACTGTGTGTATAATGTGAGCACATTGGTGCGTCTTAATCTGAGTGACAATGAGATTAACGAGCTAAGCTCCAGCCTAGAGCAATGGCAACGTCTCGAATCGCTAAATCTATCCCGCAATCAGTTGACTGTCCTGCCTGCCGCCCTCTGCAAATTGTCGAGGTTGCGTCGACTCTTTGTCAGCGATAACAAGCTCAACTTTGAGGGCATACCCTCGGGGATTGGCAAACTGGGAGCACTTGAATGCTTCTCGGCGGCCAACAATTTGCTGGAAATGGTGCCCGAGGGACTGTGTCGTTGTGGCGCTCTTAAGCAATTGAATCTGAGCAGCAATCGATTGATAACACTGCCGGATGCCATACATCTGTTGGAGGGACTCGATCAGTTGGATTTGCGTGATAATCCAGACCTGGTGATGCCACCCAAGCCCAGTGAAGCCAGCAAGGCGACCAGTTTGGAGTTCTACAACATTGATTTCTCGCTGCAAACACAATTACGTTTGGCGGGAGCCGCTGTCCCACCCTCGATACCCGCCACATCGACGCCCAAGGATGCGACGGCGCGTAAGATTCGTTTGCGTCGTGGTCCGCGGGCGGAAAGTGATGGCGGGCAGGATGCGGCCAAGGTGCTAAAGGGTATGAAGGATGTGGCTAAGGATAAGGATAAGGATGATAATGATGCAACGCATGCGGAATCATTAAAGCCCAAACGCTGGGACGAGTCACTGGAGAAGCCACAGCTGGACTATTCCAAGTTCTTTGAGAAGGAGGATGGCCAACAGCCTGGACTCACCATCTGGGAGATTGAGAACTTTCTGCCCAACAAAATTGAGGAAGTGGTTCATGGTAAATTTTACGAAGGCGATTGCTACATTGTCCTAAAGACCCGATTCGATGAACTGCACACGCTCAACTGGGAGATCTACTTCTGGATTGGCAACGAGGCGACGCTGGACAAGCGAGCCTGCGCTGCCATCCATGCCGTCAATTTGCGGAATTATCTGGGCGCACGTTGTCGCACAATTCGGGAGGAGCAGGGCGATGAATCCGATGAGTTTCTCGCACTCTTCGAAACGGAAGTTATCTACATTGAAGGCGGACGCACGGCCACAGGCTTCTACACCATTGAGGAGATGATTCACATAACACGCTTGTATCTGGTGCATGCCTATGGAGCCAGCATTCATTTGGAGCCAGTGGCCGTGGTGCTGCAATCCCTGGATCCTCGGCACGCCTTCGTTTTGGATCTGGGCACACGTATACATATCTGGTTGGGCAAACGATCCAAGAATACGCTCAACTCCAAGGCTCGTCTGATGGCCGAGAAGATCAACAAGACGGAGCGCAAGAATAAATGCGATATACTCGTCGACAGGCAGGGTGAGGAGAGTCCCGAGTTCTGGGATGCATTCGATGTGCTGCCCGAGGAGGTCGCCGATTTGCCAGCACCGGAGGAACATATCGATGACAACTATGCGCCCGTACAACCGCGTCTCTACCAGGTGCAATTGGGCATGGGATATCTTGAGCTGCCGCAGGTGGAGCTGCCCGATCAGAAGCTCTCACATACGCTGCTCAACAGCAAGCACGTCTACATTCTCGATTGCTACACGGACCTGTTTGTTTGGTTTGGCAAGAAGTCAACACGTCTGGTTCGTGCCGCCGCCGTTAAATTGAGTCGGGAGCTATTCAACATGCTTGAGCGTCCCGATTGTGCTTTGGTCATGCGCGTCCCGGAGGGCAATGAGATGCAAATCTTTCGCACCAAATTCCCCGGCTGGGACGAAGTCATGGCTGTGGATTTCACTCGGACGGCCAAATCGGTGGCAAAGACGGGCGCCAATCTGACTCAATGGGCGCGTAAACAGGAGACGCGCACAGATCTGGCCGCATTATTTATGCCCAGACAGAGCGCCATGCCATTGGCTGAGGCTGAGCAATTGGAGGAGGAATGGAACTACGATCTCGAGATGATGGAGGCCTTTGTGCTCGAGAACAAGAAGTTTGTTCGCCTGCCCGAAGAGGAGCTGGGACATTTCTATACCGGCGAGTGCTATGTCTTCCTTTGCCGCTACTGTATACCCGTTGACGAAGTCGAAAATGGTGAACCTGGTGCTGAGGGCCATGCGGATGATAGCAAATCAGCGCCGCCAGAGGATGAAATCGAGTGTGTTGTCTATTTCTGGCAGGGACGCAATGCCGGCAACATGGGTTGGCTGACATTCACATTTACGCTGCAAAAGAAGTTCAAGGCTATGTTTGGCGAGGAGCTGGAAGTGATGCGTATCTTTCAGCAGCAGGAGAACCTTAAATTTATGTCGCACTTCAAGCGCAAGTTCATCATACATACGGGCAAGCGCAAGAGTAAATCCCTAACGCCCGATGGCAAACCCGCCGTTGAGTTCTTCCATTTGCGATCCAATGGTGGCGCATTGACCACGCGACTCATACAAATTCAGCCGGATGCAGTGCACCTGAATTCGGCATTCTGGTGAGTAATTTCTTAAATTCCTCTACAAATGTTTTATTGTGAAATTGCGACACATCGATAAACTCTTCGAGATCTCCTCTAGATATCCTTATTAATTGTTAATCTCTTATACTGCAGCTATATTCTACATGTGCCATTCGAAACGGAGGACGAATCGCAGTCGGGCATTGTGTATGTCTGGCTGGGCAGCAAGGCATGCAACGAGGAGGCAAAACTGGTCCAGGAGATTGCCGAACAGATGTTCAACAGTCCCTGGGTTAGCCTGCAGGTGAGAGACTTTATTATTCATTATCATGTTCATGTTCATGTCAAATTCTCATTCATATGTATGTACATTGTGCTAACCTACAGATACTCAACGAGGGCGATGAGCCGGAGAATTTCTTTTGGGTGGCGCTGGGCGGTCGCAAGCCATACGACACGGATGCGGATTATATGAATTACACGCGACTGTTTAGATGCTCCAATGAGCGAGGCTATTATACGGTGGCCGAGAAGTGTGCAGACTTCTGTCAGGATGATCTGGCCGATGATGATATCATGATACTCGATAATGGGGAGCATGTCTTCCTCTGGATGGGACCACGTTGCAGCGAAGTTGAGGTGAAGCTGGCTTATAAATCAGCTCAGGTTTATATACAGCACATGCGTATCAAACAGCCGGAAAGGCCGCGCAAATTGTTTCTCACCATGAAGAACAAGGAGTCGAGACGTTTCTCCAAATGTTTCCATGGCTGGAGCGCATTCAAGGTGTACATTTAAAGGCCGTGCGGTGCCGTGACAGAGTAGCCGCCGGACATGACAATTTTCGACTGCAATATATACACACACACACACACACATAAACAAATACGACAAGAAAATCGCCAGCAAATGTTTGTACTTTTATAATGTATTTAATTGTTTATTATTTTTATTTAGATCTGTTGTTTATTTTATTTTACTTATTTTTTTTATATATATATATTTCGCCGCCCAATTAATTAATTAACTTACCACTCGCCCTTGTCTACGCAAAGTATTCTTTTATCTACATATATATACTATTGTATGTACTACTTATTATATACATATAACTATTTATATGCTGATCCGGCGAACTTTTTGTGCTAGTCCTGAAGGTGTTTATCCTCAGAAATCGAAACGTTAACGAAACAAATCCAAACAATTGCTAATTGCACAATGTCTTGCTGCTTGCAAAAATTCGCCAACTAATTGTACAAAATCATATTTATTGCAATTAACCAATTATACAATGAAAATGAATAAAAATGCCAATTCAAAACAATCAGAACCATTTTTTTTAGCATTTTACAAATCAAACGCACAAATGCACTCGATATATATTGTCTTTGATTTCTCGTGGTGGTGGTCGATCACAAATGATATTGGTCCAGATGTTGGGATAACACTCGATAAGCAACAGGCTTAGCACGCAGTAAACTTCTCATGCAATTTATCGATTCGTTAAATTCGATTTATACAAAACAACAACAAATACCTCAATGCATTCAGCTACAACGGCAAATGGCTACAGCAATTCTTCGAAATGTTGATTGATCTGTCGCATTCATTTCATAGCGTTGGTATTGGTAAGAAAGTTGCACGTTAAAGCTAATTTAAAAGAATTATATGTACAATGCAAGTTAAGTTGTATCATCCAGGTTCTAAACTAATATTCAAGACAACAGTAGTTTAAACTATAATTCTAGTCTATCACTTTGCGCGCAACCCCGTGTTTAGTCAGATTGTGAATAGTAGGCATGAAATTCATGTCTATTTATTATGAAGCATGATTTCCAAACTTCATTCATTTTCATAAGTAATACTGCCTCCTGTTGTGCAAAGAAAACTATATATGTATTTATTATGTGATCAATTATATAAATTTGAATACATTCAACTGTTGTAGCGCGAAAATAATCGATGTAATTGTAACTGTAGTCAGTTTATAGAAATAAATATATATTATCAGTGACAAAAATAAAAAAAACAAGCACGGATTACGTTCAGTTTGATTACCAACAGTTTTTGCGCGAACTCAATCGATTTGATTGCGATACAAATCGTTTTGCTTGAATCGATATATCGATGATACGCTTTACATCACTACTCGGCGGCGTCTGTCTCTTTGCACTGAGTGGAAGTCCGCGTTTATTTTTTTTTTTTGCTCACAAATTCATTAAAGAAAATTTGTTCAGCTGCGGTAAGTGATTTAATATGCATCAAATAGAAAGGCAGCCAAATTGATTGAGAGGAGATTTACCAATATTCTGTTTCGCATTCGATTGTGTGTGTTTGTTATTTTCCTCTACGCGTGAGTGTTTTTTTTTTCGCGCTTCATCCAATTGGGGCCCAAGATTTAGTAGCGCGAGATTTGTCGTGGCCTGTGCTTGCGAATGTGGAGAGGACGCGTTTTAATACCTGAAATAGTAACAACACCAATCATTAAATCATGGATCTGTTTGACTTTGTGCGAGCTGCCCCGCCACCGGAAAACGTAAGGGATATACCAGTTCGAGCTGCATCTGAGGCAGATTCAGATAAAAAGCAGAAAGAAACATCACAGTCTCCGGATATAGTATCCGTTTTCAATTCAGGTATGTTCCAATATATTTGCAATATCAAACAAATTATTTCACAACTGCATTTTAGGAGACGAATCCGACACAGAGACGCTTATTTTCCCACGCACATCATCGCCGAAAGTAACTGAAAGCGCGAAAAGCGAAGAGGATGAAGTTGAGGATGAGGATGAGGATGAAGTAAATGAGGATGGTGAGGATGACTATGGGCAGCCACAGCCACCGCCCCCCAAGACAAAAGCTCAACAGAAAATGTTTGCAGATGTGCTTGTACCTCGAAAACAGAAGGGCGTCATCGCTGGTCAAATCAAGCCGTGTGTTGTGCGTATAAAGCGCTTGTTACAGTCGGAAATTGAGAGTCTAACCCTATCGGTAACACGTAAAGCCACTAAGCGCGGACGGCCACGCAAGAATGCAGCTGATGACAGCGTACCGATATCATCAGATGACTTTGTATCTCCGCCGAAAAAACAAAAAGTCACCAATAACAGTGGCAAAGTGCACATTAAATTGATACAAAACGGCTCCAAGCAACGTGTTAATCTTTTACGTGCACCAACGCCGCCCCCAACAACAACAGCAAGAAAATTAACACCAAGAAGATTTCCCTTGCCATGTGGCGTCGACAAGGCGATGATCAAGCGTTATGGCAAACGTGTCTTCGGTTGTGTCGTCAAGGTGAAGCGTCTTAAACATTCCAGTATAAATGTACGCACAAACCGCAAATCAAAATCGAAGCTATCGGTTTCATTTAGCGAAGCTGTCGAAATACTTGGTAGTAAGCCACGCAAGTCATCGTCCATTGCGGCCACCACCAAAGCCCGGTCGAGCCTATGCGAATCGGTGCCGACGCGACTTCAGCGTGTCGATGCCACTGGAAATGTGGTTGAAGACATTGAGCTTACCCCTAACGTGATCCTTGATCCTCCTGTAGCTAGTTCGTCATCCAGAACCAAACGATCACGTTCTGGCACCTGCAATGGCGGTCGACGCGGTAGAAAGGCGCGTTCGAGCTCTGTGCGCGTTCCAGTTTCTGGTCTTGCCAGTCTCAGCATCGACGACAGTCAGGGCGAAGCGCCGGACAACGAAACTAATGACGAGTACATTGGCAAGTAACAATTCAATTGAATTATTCGAGTTTTCAACTAATATTTTGTATTTGCTACAGTGCCGAATGAATTACCCGAATATCAGACGCGGGGAGTGCGCCGTTCCGGCACTCCGAGTCCAATTAAAAGAGTTACGACCACTACAGTGAGCGATAATGAGGATGCCAATGAGTCGGAGGAAGCAAAAAGTATAGATAAAGCGGTAGCATCATTATTTAGGGATCCAGAGCCGGCGCCAGAGTCTGAAGCAACAGAGGAACCCGATGAGCAGGATATTGAAAAGCTCCAATGGGAATCCGATCAGGAGCCGCCAAGCCAAGAGCAGAAGGAAGCCGATTCAGAACAAAATTCAGTGAATTCAGAGCAAAAGCAGTTGGATTCAAATGAGGAGGCAAAAACGGATGCAGATGCGAAAGCGAAGGAACACGAAACAAATCTAGAGACGGATGCGGGTGCGGAAGCGAAGCTAAATACGCAACTGGAGACGGAGCTAGAGAAGCAGCTTGAGACGCAGCTGGACACGGAGCTGGACACGGAGCTGGACACGGAGCTAGACACGGAGCTGGAAGCAAAGCTAGAAGCTGAGCTGGAGGCAAAGCTTGATCATGAGCTGGAGTCGGAGCTGGAGGCAAAGCTTGGTCTGAATGCGGAGCTTAAAGCAGAGCAGGAAGCACAACTTGAAGCTGAGCTCGATGTAGAGCTGAAGAGCGGTAGGGATCCTGCGCCAGACTTAAAGAAAACATCACCTATATTCCCTGTTATAGCCGATGAGGTTACCTCGGACGACATACTGGAGATTCAAACGTCTATTGAAGATGTACGCGAACTACAAACTCCGCCCTCGAGAATTAATACGCCAACTCTGGATCAGAGTCACAGCTTGCGCCCTGATTCGCCCGAGTCGAATTCAAGCTTCAAATCAGCCACTGAGTTGGACGATAGCGTTGGCCAGAATATCGACCAGCGAATAATATCGGCGACGGTGCGAAAAACGAATACAGCAGATGCGACCGACTCAGACTTAATCACACCCACCGCCTCACAGACAACATTAAATGCCAGTGAGCCAGCGAGCAGTTCCAGCATATTACAACCGCCATTTTCACCAATCGGGGAAATTCCGAATCTAGACGACGATGAACTGGGCCAGCTTGTGGGTGCGTATTCAGTCTTACCAATTCATTTTAATTTTGATTAATTGCTAACTCTGGATTATTAACGTTTTGCAGCACCCGACTTTCAAATGAGCAACAGCCGTCATGCGATCTCCAGAGGCACTCTGGATGATATTATGACAGTACTGGAGTCTTAGGCAAGTCTACAGCACGACACGACTCTGTCTATCTCTCTCTAATTCGTCCAAATCTCGTTTTATGTTTGTAAATACATCGCTAATCACCAATTTTAATTAATTATACTACTACTCTACTAATAAATAGCATGCATTTATTATTTAAACATAGACTTAGTACATATATATAAATATGTACATTTTTTACTAATTGCTTTATTTGTTTACTTTTTCTATCAGAGAGCCATTTACTTTGATGTGAATCCTCGATCGTGGGCATTGATGCATTAATAATGGCATTGAAGGAACTCAATCAACACATATTATTTTTATATTTTTAATTTTTGCTATACTCAGAGTAATATATACATAGCTATGTATATGTGCATCACATATGTTGGCGTATTGAATATACTTATGTTGTACGTTGTTTGCGAGAGAACAGGGTATCGGAACTATTCCCTACATCTGCTAACTTCCATCAACAGCTCCTAGTCGTCGCCCGAGCTCTAAGTTGACATAAAATTACAATTTAAAAAAATGGAGCACGGTACACATGCATAACATAATCATAAATATTAATGATTTAAGACACTTAAAAGCAGTAATGGTTGTTATGCTGATAAAATACAGACCGAAACACAATCAGACAAACAAACAAATACACACATAAAAACCGATCAAAAAGAAACACAAATTAACGTATTAAATAAACATTACTCAAAACTGCTCCCATTTTGATTCTTTTAAGTAGCTGTAAATCTAATTGATGTATTATTTACTAAATAAAGTCGATATGTAAATGGATAGACTAATCATGCATTTATTATTATATATTTTACAGGTATTTTCGATATGGTATATATAAACAGAAGCAGGCTCGTTTTAACAAATGTTTATGAAGAGAACTCAATTACTTTGTTATCTGAACTTAACAGTTAGAATACCAATTGTTTTAATGGACGGTATAGTCAATTTCATTTCTATAATAGTTTTGAACCCTTCAATCTTTTGGAGTAGGTTAAACCTAAAGCTTAGGAGTTATTTTTACTACAGTTTGTCAACAGAGTTTCAATATTTTGCTTTTTATTTACTCTCAAAATATATGTTAGCAATATAAATGAATGAATTTTCTTCCGCAATGGTTACAAAATTATTAAAACCATTTAAATTCAAATACTATTTCTATTAACATTTTATATTTCGATGAACATAACTCATTACTGTTAAGTTAAACAGCGGGCAGCCAAATGTTGAGAGTCGCGCAATTTGACTCAAAATGGTACTGTTATTACAGTGAGCTATGTTAAGTTGGAAATGTTATTGCTCTGCCGTTGCTCATACGCCTCGTTGGCCGTCGTCGAGTGCGGTTGTTTTTGGGCTCTGGCTTAATCGGGCGATTTCGCGTCTGGGACGTTGGATCTTGGCGCGTATTTGAACGGAGAGCGAGCAAGTGACAGTACAAATTTAAAAATATACATAAACAAATCATAATTGAAACAGATTAAGGAAATCCTTTGAATTTACGCGTAATGAAAATGATTACAGACAGTTTAAGCGGGAGGCGCTTTGCGCCAGCAAATTGAAGGGAATCAATTCAAAATTAATTAACAAGACGTAGTGAACTAAGCGATGCCCAACAAGGCCAGGTCAACGGCCGACTACGACTCGCAGGATGAGGCCAACACAGAGCTATTGGAGAAGCTCAAGCATCTCGATCGTCGCGTTGAGGCCGTTGAGAGCGCAGGCGGTCTGTGTAGTCGCAGCTCGGCGTGTTGGCAGTCCCTTAAATGGAAATCGGCTTTAAATCACATTGGACTGCTCGTCTCGCTGTCCATCTACTGCGGCGTAGGCGGATTGGTAAGCAAGACATTCAATTCAGTTCTCGAAAATATGATGCTCGCCGTGCCACTAGCAGCAAGCAAGCAAACAATCAAACAAACAATCGAACAAACAAACAAACAAACAAATCATTTGCGTATTAAAAAAAAAAAAAATGTGAAATAATTTAAATGTACGATAACAATAACACTAATAATAACAACAGCCGCAAGAACTTGAAAAGTGTACGGGAACGGGAACTGGGCGTTAAATTCTTTTTGTTTGTATGCGCGGGAAAACAACACGGAAATTTATTGCACTGGAAATACTAAAAATTAGCTCATAATTAAGACATAAAACAATTCTGTACATTTAAGTGCCGGCCGTAACTGCCACGCCCACACGGCGTCGCCCGTTGAACGCCCACACATTAACTCGGCCAATTGCCACACATTTCACATTTCATATTCATCTCCAGCCGCTGGACTGGACGCGCTGCATCATTGACCACATTGACCGCAGCTATAAACCATAGCAACCCAATGTGTGTGCAAGCGTGTGTGTGTGTGTGTTTTTGGGCATTTTAGACAAGTTTTGAATAGTTCTGTCTAAACATTTACATTTTTGCCAATGACGTCGCCATTTCTTGGTCTCCCCAATTGGCCAATGATGAAGTCAATATACTCTATACAATATCCATGACTGCATCGCGAACGTTGCCCCAACTGCAGCGACAGTCATTAGCTGCGTTAATTGTTGTCTTCCGGACAACTGACATATGACCGGGTGTCATGTCAAACTGACATTTATTATTGGTGAAGAGGAGCTTCTATTTATTTTTATAGTGTTTACCGTTTCGCATATGTTATTGCCCTTTAAAGGGTATTATTATGTTGGGTGAATATAATAAATAAAATTGTCCAAAATTAAACAAAAATTCTTCATCATCATCAGACCACGGTCAGTAACTATTCATTATTGTTTAAGCCAGCTGGGAATTCGAAGCACACGCAATGTGCAAATTAAATGTCTTTGGTTTTAAGCTGTCAATTGATTGAAACAGTAGTTCTTTCCTTGTCAATTTTTGGTAGTGCTCTCCTCTGCTTTTACATTTGACACTCAATTCTTAAGTTATGAAGTTTTCCGCTGTGATGAATAGCGTAATAAGTTATGCTTATTCCGAATGCCAAATGTTGTTTATTCGTTTTTTTTTTTTTGGTGACAGTTTGGCGAACAAATTTATTCTTTTAAGTCAAATTGATATGCTTAATGTCTAGAAACTTATATTCTAAATTTATGGTCTCTCAGATTCTATGGAAACACAGTAAGAAGCATGGATCGAGTGACAGATACATATATGGGACATAATGCCTTCATTGTGTTTTCTCTGTTCGGATACTAATGCTAATGCCAATGCTAATGCCAATGCTAATGCCAATGCTAATGCCAATGCTAATGCCAATGCTAATGCTAATGCTAGTGTTAATGCTAATGCTAATGCTAATGCTAATGTTAATACTAATGCTAATGATATTGCTTATGCTAATGCTAATGATATTGCTTATGCTAATTCTAATGATATTCCTTATGCTAGTGCTAATGATTATGCTAATGCTAATGCTAATGCTAATGATATTGCTAAAGCTTATACTAATAATATTGCTAATGCTAATGCTAATAATATTGCTAATGCTAATGCTAATGATATTGCTATTGCTAATGATAATAATATTGCTAATGCATATGCTAATAATATTGCTAATGCTAATGCTAATGATATTGCTTATGTTAATGCTAATGATATTGCTAATGCTAATGCTTTTACTAATGCTAATAATATTGATAATGCTAATGCTAATGATATTGCTAATGCTAATGATATTGCTAATGCGAATGCTAATAATATTGCTAATGCTAATGCTAATAATATTGCTTATGCTAATGCTAATAATATTCCTAATGCTAATGCTAATAATATTCCTAATGCTAATGCTGTAATAACAAGAGTGATAATATGTATTAGTTGTAATTAAGTTTTATATGATTCAATAATTTATTCCCTTCATACCCCTCGACTATTTTGTATATGCAGTTCTACCATGCAATTCAATAAATCATGAAAATTAATAAATAACTATTCATCTACTCGATATTAAAATGCACGATTCAAGGCTAATTCATTCTTTGCTGAACTTCAGAATACGCGTATTGTTGTTGAGTTAAATACATGTGGATTTTCGGTTACGAATCATTTACTGAGCCATGATTCATTTATCATTTGAATGAGAATTTGTTTGCAAACGAATCGTTGGCATAAAAACGAATCAGTTTAGATTATTCATTTGATCTAAGGCAATCGTAGAGAGTTCGTTCTACAATCAACACCTCATCGAGGGGAGACTTTTATTCATGTTGCGTTTGGTGAACGATTGCCAGGAATTAATCAAAAAAAAAGGCACCCATAGTTTCGAATCGCACTCACTACTCACATTCATGGCACATGTTGGCCAATTACGCGCACTTCGATGCCAAATTGCTCATCAAATAGTTGAACAATGTGGAATTTAAAATCGAATTGTGAGCATTTGTTGTATGTTTGGCAGCCTTTTGATTTGGGCCATCGTGCGAGCGTGAATACTTGTACATTATGGAATGGCCGAGACAGGCCGAAACTAAGTACCAAAATCGAATACAAAAATAAAATGTGGCCTCATCTTCTTCATCAGGCCATGGCGGTGGGAACACGGGTCGTATGCGTAAACTGTGTAAATCATAAGAGCATAAGCCATAAACGTTCAGGCCATAATCCAACCATTCACCCACAGGCCACAGGACTCTATGGCAGTCTTTGTGTGCATTCACTGCACTCACAATATTCACTTTGCATTCACTTAAGCTTCCATCCTGCAGCTGTCGCAGCATTACATTGTGAATCAACTTACAATTCGAGAGCCAGCTGTCAAATGAAACGGAAATGCCAACAACAACATGAGAACAACACTCACATACACACACCTACACACTCACAGACTAGCACATTGACATACTTACACATGCTGCGTTTCAAATAACAGGATATGCTATAGGGATTTGTTAACTTGTGCGTCAACTCTGACCGGAAATCATCTTAAAACCAGCATTTCGTGTGAGTGTCACAGAATCTAAATGCAGCTCAAATGTCGACCTTGATTGACTTACACGCGATGTTCTGATAAACGTATTCAATTCAATTTCGCGTATACTTGACTGAATTTAAAAGCAGCGTCAGTGTTTAATGTTCTGGTAAATGCATTCACTTAACTTTTGCCTAAACATAATTTAAGTTCCGACTAAAGCTTTAACTTGGAAACAAACTTATAATAGTTGAAGAAAATATATATGGTATTAATAATAAATAAATAAATATATAAATAAATAAATAAATAAATAAATAAATAAATAAATAAATAAATAAATAAATAAATAAATAAATAAATAAATAAATAAATAAATAAATAAATAAATAAATAAATAAATAAATAAATAAATAAATAAATAAATAAATAAATAAATAAATAAATAAATAAATAAATAAATAAATAAATAAATAAATAAATAAATAAATAAATAAATAAATAAATAAATAAATAAATAAATAAATAAATAAATAAATAAATAAATAAATAAATAAATAAATAAATAAATAAATAAATAAATAAATAAATAAATAAATAAATAAATAAATAAATAAATAAATAAATAAATAAATAAATAAATAAATAAATAAATAAATAAATAAATAAATAAATAAATAAATAAATAAATAAATAAATAAATAAATAAATAAATAAATAAATAAATAAATAAATAAATAAATAAATAAATAAATAAATAAATAAATAAATAAATAAATAAATAAATAAATAAATAAATAAATAAATAAATAAATAAATAAATAAATAAATAAATAAATAAATAAATAAATAAATAAATAAATAAATAAATAAATAAATAAATAAATAAATAAATAAATAAATAAATAAATAAATAAATAAATAAATAAATAAATAAATAAAAAATAAATAAATAAATAAATAAATAAATAAATAAATAAATAAATAAATAAATAAATAAATAAATAAATAAATAAATAAATAAATAAATAAATAAATAAATAAATAAATAAATAAATAAATAAATAAATCAATAAATAAATAAATAAATAAATAAATAAATAAATAAATAAATAAATAAATAAATAAATAAATAAATAAATAAATAAATAAATAAATAAATAAATAAATAAATAAATAAATAAATAAATAAATAAATAAATAAATAAATAAATAAATAAATAAATAAATAAATAAATAAATAAATAAATAAATAAATAAATAAATAAATAAATAAATAAATAAATAAATAAATAAATAAATAAATAAATAAATAAATAAATAAATAAATAAATAAATAAATAAATAAATAAATAAATAAATAAATAAATAAAGAAATAAATAAATAAATAAATAAATAAATAAATAAATAAATAAATAAATAAATAAATAAATAAATAAATAATTAACTAAATAATAAATAATTAATTTAATTAAATTAATAATAATAAATTGATTTAATTGTAAATTTGATCTTCTGATAAACGTATTTATTTTAATTGTTCTGCTAAATACTTTCACTGTGCGCTTCCTCACCTAAAAATTAAGCAGCTTACTGCAAAATGTTCTGTTAAACGTTTTCAGTACGATTTCACCTGGATGCGTTATTGCTATTGTTCTGATAAACGTATTCACTTAAATTTCGCCTGGACATAATAGCATTAATTTATTTAGTTTATTTTCACCTCAAGGTTCAAGGGAGTCGAAACGAGTTTTACTAAACGATTTCACATCAATTTCGCCTGAATATCGCCTGAATAAATAAAAATACTATCGATTTCGATTATATAGCTTTTAACATAAAAACCGTTTGTTGCACGCCTTAACTTTAATTTCTTATTTGTCTCATCAGAAATGTGGTTGAGGACGTTTTGTGGAATACGTGCACCAAAAAGCCCAAGTATTAATTGTCTTAGCTCTTTGGCTTCGCTGCCAACTTTGTCCATGAAACAATCGACATTTATCTGTTTTATGTTCCCCTTTTTAGTGGCTGTCAACGGCGTAGAAAGTTTATTTATTAATTAAGACCTCGTTGCGCCCCCTCCAATTTCCTAACTGTAGTATTAGGATTAAAGATGACGGGATATCTTAGGGTTTCAAGTGGGCTGTCTCAAATATCAAAGCACACGTCCATATGGCAAGGGGGAGTTTCAGAGACTCGAGGGAATCTGTCTATAAATTATTTTAATTAGCATATGTGTGATGAGCGGAGATTGAGGGGAGATTGAGTGGACTATTGTTGTGGCGGAGTTTGAGGCGTATCCAGTGTAAATCGCGCAACTTTATCGATTCACGAATCACGTGAATTATTCGCTTTGTCAAATGGTTGAAGTCACTTTCTTAGGCAGCTACTGACAAAGGCGAAGGCCAAATGAATTAAGTTGTTGGCCAAAATGGCAATTAGAGGACAGAAGTCAACACAAATGGCAGACAGAGATGTGTGGCGTGTGTGTGTGTGTTGTGATGTGTTGTGCTGTGTTTGTTATCTGATTAACTAAGCCCATCCAAGCTCAGGCAGACATGATTTTATATTAAGCCATTTTCTGGCAGGAACTAGGCTCGGCCACGTTCCGGATGTTTACGTTTTGATTCTGACCAAAATGGCGGGCATAAAAAAAAATTCGTAAGAAAAACAGACACACACACAGACATATATATATATATATAAGCGTGAAGAGACAGGAAATCACGCCAGGCGCGCATTAAGCGTGCGACAGACAAACGATAATTTTATTGTGTGTCTCTTTGTTGTTTTGCTTTTTTCGCTTTCACTTTCGCTTTCGCTTTCGCTTTCGCTTTCAAATTTCTTTTTGTTGCCTACTTTTTGGCCACACTTTTATTATTTTAACTAAAAAGAATATAATATAATATATAATTAATAATAACAAACATTGAATGATAATAGACATCGCTGCTTATGATAATTTATTATGCAACGGTTGAAGCTCTGTGAATTTGTAATATTTTTTTACGTTTGTTTGCATCTAGTTGAAAATTATGCATCTAGAACTTAGAACATAGAACATAGAAAATAGAACGTTTAGACAAGTTGCATAGTTTCAAAAGTTTTATTCAAGGCAACTTAATGCTTGTGATTTTTTTTTAAATCACAACAAAGCAAACAAAAAGTAATTATAATAAATATTGAAAATGCAAATGTTTATTGAACTGGGAGATGCTTAAGTTGTTTTCAATTTATATGATAGAAATATAAAAACAAGTCGAGCGCGACTTTATAATACCCTGTGTAGTTTTCTAAATAAAGTATTTTGATTATAATAGAAGTAAGAACATGACTGGTGCTTCAACAATTCTCTTTTAAAACTCTCATTTAGCATATGAATTCTGTGCATTCTTATAGCACATATGTATACATACTCGATCAAAAGCTGAGTGTTACGGCACTTAATTAACTTATGCTTGTATCACAGTCGTTCGCTGTCTCGCTTGCACACATGTACTGCCCGCAGCGCAGCGATTCAATTCAACTTTAATATCTTTTCCGATTATCTGTCTTATTTACAAATCGATCTTGATGAAACTTTCAGCATTCCTTCTATAGAATATTCTTACCGCAATTTCGATACCTCCCCCCTTCCAACGAAATTTCTCAACATAGACACTTCTAACTTAACAGGTGCTTGAAGCAATATTGAAAGTTCCATCGGTCTATAAATAAGAAAGTTAATCAGAAAAGGAAGAACATAATTTTTTTCCATTAAATCATTGGGCTTTGCGTCCAACACATGTGTGCGAGCGAGACAGCGAAAGACATTTGTAAACGAAGTGTCGTAGCACTTAGCTCTTGATCGAGTGTGTATAGATATGCAAAAGCTTGGTGCTATATGAGTATAAGGTATTATCACTAAGCATACAATACATAGAGGGTTCATTTGGTACAAGAAAATGATATCAACATTTTGCTTGACGATAGAACCCCACACTCTCAGCAAAGAACCCCAGAGAGTAAAATGCCGAACTGAGAGAGCAAAGCAGAGCGCAAAGCAGAGCGCAGCGAGCGTCGCGAAGCATCGTCGAAATTGCCAACAGTGTGGAATAGACCGCAGAACGGAACGCAAAGCCTATGTCGCATGCGCTCTCGTTTCGTTTCTGTGTGTATATTCAACAGATCACACAATCATGAAGTTTGGCAACATCCGTGCCAATGCTTGCGCGCAGACAATATTCTTCTGAGCAACGAAATCGAATGCTGAAATGCCTATGCGCTTGCATATACTTCCATTTCGACGACGACTTGCCGAACGTTGCAGTGGCTCCGTCGATAGAGCGCATGCTTGGCGTGCAACATTTTGGCGGTTCGATCCTCACTTGTTACACAATATTTTTATTTCATTTTCTTCTTTTTTACTATTTATTATCTTTGTTTATTATTTGCAGAAATGCTTTTGTAAAAACTGTAAGTAAAATAAGATAATTTTTAAAATAAAAGGTCGAAATTGAGAGCTTTATATATTCCTATATACATATACACATGTAAAGCAATAAATATGTTTTTGTTGGCAATGCATATTCAAAAACAAATTTACTCAATTTCAATTCATTTTAAAAATTTAATTTAATTTAATTTTAGCCTATTTTACAAACATTTTTCATAATAACATTTCTGCAATAATTAAAAATGCCTAAAAAATAATTTAAAAAAAAGAAAATGAAATAAAAATATTGTGTAACGATTGAGGATCGAACCGTCAAAAAGCCGCACGTCAAGCATGCGCACTATCTGCAAAGCCACCGCGGCATATGCTTGTCGGCCGTCAATATCGACATATATGCAAGGACAGAGGCATTTTAACATTAGATTTCGTCGCTTGCTTGAAAGAATAAAATCAGCGCGCAAGCATTGGCACGGATGTCGCCAAACTTCATGATTGTGTGTATCTGTTGAATATACACACAGAAACGAAACGAGAGCGCATGCGACATAGGCTTTGCGTTCCGTTCTGCGGTCTATTCCACACTGTTGGCAATTTCGACGATGCTTCGCGACGCTCGCTGCGCTCTGCTTTGCGCTCTGCTTTGCTCTCTCAGTTCGGCATTTTACTCTCTGGGGTTCTTTGCTGAGAGTGTGGGGTTCTATCGTCAAGCAAAATGTTGATATCATTTTCTTGTACCAAATGAACCCTCTATGTATTGTATGCTTAGTGGTATTATACAGTCGCTTGCGCTCGACTGATGCGCTTGTAATACCCAACAAACTTAAAGTGTGTTCAGAGTTTTCGTAGGAAAATGACAGTAGCAAATGGATTTAGGCATCGCTCTGTTTGGACACACAGGTCAACATGTTTGTCATTTACATTTCTGCCATGCATGAATTGTGATCCCTGTTGACCGCAATTCCATTTTCATGGCCTTTAATGAAACAATTTAGCTGTGTTGCCTTGTGCCATGCAACACTTTTGTGTGCGTTTCCAAAATTCCAATCATGTCAGGCTAGCGTGTGAAGAGGGGGAGGGGGGGGGGTCAACAATGACAAGCGACATATCCGAAATGTGAATGAGAATCACACCGCATCGCATCAATTGATGGTTGCCTCATCAAGGCAAACAGTTTGCAAAGTGTTTAAGTGTATTAGCGATGAGGATGCAGCATGAGGCAAGGGCAACGGACTAGCATGTGTGTGTGTGTGTGTGTGTGTGTGTGTGTGTGTGTGTGTAGGAAAGCAAGTGTGACAATGAGGCAAAGTTTTGCTCTATGACTTTTTTTGTTATCTTATTTTCTTTTTTCAGTCTTTGAGTACGCACGAATGAGGCATACAAATCGAGTGTCGAGCTGTCACTTTGGCAATCGTTTTTGCACATTTTCCATTTATTTACAAGAACAACAACAACAAGAAGATGAAAAAAAAAAACACAAAAAAGTCTACAATATACAAATTGTACATATATGTAGTATTTGTGTAAGCCATAAAATCACTTGGCCGCAACAAGAACAAAAGCAACACCAAAAATGACTTTAGCTTTTTGATACCCTATTGTGCAAATTGTTAACATATGGATATCGTGATTAACGGACAATGCATGTAACTCGCAGTAGAGAATGTATCGTGTTGTTAAGCAACAATTAAATCTCTCAGCTTACGCAGTTGAAATATACTTTTTACATTCAATACTTTCCAATACAATTCGATAATAATTGGGTATTTATTAGATTTATCTAAAATATGCTAAAATATGTGAGGTCTCTGAGCAGGCTACAGGGTATGTGCTCGTCAGTCAATGCATGTTTTATTTCTTTGTTTTAACGGGTCGTCCAAGGGCCGTTGAGCGATTTATTTACGCATTTTACACGCAGCAAAAAACTTTATCAATTTGTACATATGCCAGTCACACACACACACACACACACACACACACACACACCTACACTCGCACACACACACATGTGCTTTGCAGACGCCGCAGTGTCGATGACGTTGGCAACTGGCGCCTGTTCAGTGTGTGTGTGTGTGTGTGTGTGTGTGTGTGTGAGTGTGTATAAATAAGTGTGTGGCGGTGTCATCTTCTTATGAATTTATGAATTAACAAATTACCCGACAACAGGCAGGTGACAAAATCTTAACAGATTTATGCAGAAGTTGCAGAACATAAATTTAAATTAAATAAAATAAAATAATTTACATTACTTTTCTTCCAATTGCCATTTTCTTTTTGTTGTCGTCGCGTGCCATTTTCTATAAACAGATCAATTTAATAGACAATTTTCTTACTGCTCGTAAATTTTTCTTTTCTATTTTCGGATTACTTTTGTGATCCTTGGCCTTTATTGGGAATCTCGTTTTCAGCGTTTTACTCGGCCACTGATTGAGTGATCCACTTAGTAACTGGGTCAGAGAAGTGTTAACGGAGCCCACTGTTTATACACATGATCATTTTTTTCTTTTTTTTTTTTTTGTTAATTATTCTTTTATTTTACTATGCTTTTATTATAGTATTACAAATATTCACAAATATTGCAAGCAGTTTTGAATATTTTTAATTCGTTTCTATGAAAGCACAGCATTGAAATTTGTATTAGAATTAGAAGAATACATTTAAATTTTTTATTTACACTGTATTAATATAATTAAACATAATATTAAATAATATATAATTAATTAATTATTTAATATAATAAAATAAAGTTTTTTTACATTGACAATTTTGATTTCGTATTTGTAAAAATGTTTAGTGTATTTAAACAATTTCCAAATCTCATTTAGTTTTATTGTCCAGCAATCAGTTAGCTGCAGCTCAATACTGAATTAGTTTTTTCTAATTTATAAGCACAATTGTTTTAATTTGAAAAATAATTGGAGGTTTTTAACAGTTTTTGAAAGAGTTGAAAACTACTAGCAATAATAAAATATTTGATACAGTTTTGTAAGAGTTTTTGATTTAAATAAATAAGTTTGAAGATTGCCTTTAATTAAAATTTTTAAATTATAAAAATGATACTCAAATATAAATTTGTAAGCTTTCTCAAATTTAATGTTTACTTTTAAAGTAAATTGTAATTTATATATAATATGATATAAATATAATTAAAATACAATAATAATATATAGTAATAATTGTAAGAGTGAAACATAACGAATGCAACTTGCAATGAATTTAAAGAAACATATAAGCAATACTTGAGTTGAAAATTGCATTCTGTAAAATGCGGAAATTGGGGAAACGGCCGCATTTTGTGGCAGAGTGATGTGGTTGAACTGTAAGTTGCATGTCTTTCCCGATTGCGATATGTTTATCTCCTGCTGCTATTTATATACAAGTTGTCTCTCCTGCTTTCATTGTTTGGCCGCTGGCATTGTCTCTGGCCAGGTAAAGGCCATGGAACAGCACATTTTCACATATGCGAAAATGGCAGACAGACAGACAGACAGATGGACGGACTGACTGACAGACAGTAGTACAGTGCAACAATATATTATTACGTATGTTGTTATTGTTTTTATTATTATTTGGTTGTTTGGCTCGCAACGTTTCATTTTTCAGCGGTCGTCCGATGCGGCGTATGAGTAATTTTTGAGTTTCTGTGGGGATTTTGGCGCGCCACACACACGGCAGCAGCACAAAAAAGCAAATAACGTAAAATTATTTAACATATTTTACGTGTATTTTGCTATTGTTGCTGTTGTTGTTGTTGTTGTTGTTGTTATTTTTTGTTCGCGAGCAAATAAATTTATAGAATTCTGCAGATGTTTGTGTTTCATTTGATTATTCAGCTCGATTTTTATATATCTCTCGTCGCTTGTCATTGTTGTTGTTGTTGCTGCTGCTGGAACATACAAAAAAAAAGTTTTAAAAATAATTTGTAAGCTGTTGTAGTTATTGTAATTGTTGTAGTTATTTTTGTAGCTGTTCTGGTAATTGCTGCGTCTGCCAAAATAAACGATCTATTAAAAACTCGCATTAATAATTCTCACAATTTATTATAAAATAATAGACTACAAAATGTTTATTTGATTTATTTATTTATTTTGCGTATCGCTTCTGGTTTTTACCATACATAATCTATATACATATGTATATTATTGTACATATATACATTTAACCAGCATATAGTTAAGAAGGGCCACAAAAAACTGCAATGAAACCAAAGTCAAGCCAGCAAAGTTTATGGCGAGTTGGCGTGCGAAGGTTCGTGTTGTTGTTGTTGTTCTTCTTCTTCTCGTTCTTCTTCTTTCTATTAGCATAATTATTATTATTGTTCTCGTAGCAGTTGTTGTCCTTAGAGCAATTGCTGGCACTTAGTGGACGTAAGTTTTGCATAGCAAAATATGCGATGTAATTGCATAATTTATATTTCAAATGTCAGCTAAAAATTTAAAGTTATGTAGGAAAATTTAACACTGATTAAAGTGGGGTAAAGAGAGAAAAATATATATATATATATATGGAAATTTTATGCCCAAAATTAGGTAAAGCAAATGGTAAGAAAGTTGTCCATAACATGGAGTACTTACCACAAACTTCAAATACATTTTGAACGACTGAAGCATGAAAATAGTTATTTACAATAGTTTTGTACTCCGATTTTGCCTTCTTACCATGAAAAATGTTATACAAATTAAGCAAATATATATTTATAAATATTGAACAAAAACCAAAGTCCGTTGATATTAAATTGTCGATAAGCTCGGAATTTACTTACTCGGACTTAGCATAAAAAATATATACCTGGCAGTTCGGTAATACCAATTAAAACGTTGTAAAATATGTGTAAGCCAGCAGAACCGCAGTAATTACGAAAAGAAGTCAAAAAACAAGCAACCAGAATAACAACTTGTACAACTTAAGGGGCCATCTTGGCGCCCCCAAAACACAGTACCAGAACCAGAACACTATGTGACCGAGAACAACATTTGCGTGCAGTTCAGAAACAGAGAGAGACAGGAGAGAGTGAGTGTGAGAGAGGGGGAGGAAGGAGAAGAAGGTGAGGTTGGTAAGGGGGAAATTTAAGCAGAGTCCAAGTAATTCGCATGCTCTAGCGTTTCTTTGATTGTTTGCAGTAGCCAATTTTTTTATTTTTTATTTTTTATTTATTTCTTTTTGGGTTGAAAGCAAATGCTTTTTTGTTGCTTTCATCGACACGCAAACAACTTTGGCAATTCAATTTGCAGTTGCGTTCTTTGAAATCCTTTCGATGTTGTTCTGTTGCGTGCTGAATTTGCATGTCAAAATGGCGTTGATTGATGATATAAGTGCAAGTACAAGTATGCCTGTCTGTGTGTGTGTGTGTGTGTGTGTGTGTGTGTATCAGTTATATGCATTTAATGCGCATACGCAACGTGTGACGATGACAATGTCAAGCTTTGAGCGTTTCAATCAACATGACAAGCGTTAACACAACAACACACAACAAACAAATAAAGAAAACACACACACACACACACATTTATAAACACACACCCACTCATACACACACATTTGCATGCTCTGACATAAACTGCATTAAATAAAATTAAAAATAAATCAAATGTGATGTGATGTGCTGTCGATTATACATATTACATTATTTTAAAAATTATGTTGATTACCTTATGACTTTACACTGTACAGTAATAAGTTTTAATTTGGCCTTTAAAATCATGACAAATGTAAGCCAACAGATTTTTTTGGACAAGAGGTATCAACTAGGGTAACTATTGGGGATGGCAAAATGGCAAATATATAATTAATTCAAATTCATTTTTGTCTTGATTTCTTTAACAGAAATTGTTGATTAGATTTACTGCATTTGCATTAAATAATTTATTTGGCTAAAGACTGATTTACTTTATTTTTTGAATATTGTCTTTCGTTTATTTCACAAGTTGTTTTATTTAAAAAAAAATTTTTTGTAATACCTATCAATGAAGTTCTGGTAATTGTTTAGCTATTAAGCCATCCAACAAAATCGAGATCTTAGTCAATGCTTTATAATGTTAAGCAGCTAGACTTGCTTTTTGATTTATTTTATATTCAAAAATTATAAATGCATAAATGAACCTAAATAATTGCTGCTTCTCTGCTTATTTAACTTAATTCTGTAGGCTTATAGTTATTGAAGATTATGTAAGAAACTGTTTCAGTTTCAACTCCAACATCAAGAATTTGTATTTTGAATAAAAAATGTTTAAAATATCTTAAATCATTGAATGATGACAAAGCAATGCTTGATCAGATTATAGTTTAGGGTGCGGCTGCCAACCAGTTTATATATTTTACAGAATTTGTTTAAAAATCCAAATATGTTCAGAGCGAAAATATTGACTATGTGATATCCTCTAATTATACAAATAACAATTTGATGAGTTTTACTCGTAACAGATGATCTGGTTACCTAAATATGTAGTATATTAATTACAATAATATTTTATTTAAATAGTCACAAATTAGTTGTATTTTCGTAGTTGTTTTAGAACTTAAAGATAACATTTGTGTATAATTAATAATTTAAGTATTTAGTATTTAGATATGTTGATATATATATATATATATATATATATATATGTTTATATATGAATTTATAGAGGTTTAGTATTTTAATTATATTTAAATTTCGTTTGGCCTAACATATTTAACTGGTCCAGTAACTACAGGGTATTTTTACAAGCAATCAACATGGGGGTGTAATTGAAACTAGACAAACCAGCTAGTTATATGTGCATATATGGCCTAATCGTCTATTGACCAAAAGATTAAGCCAATTGCTTGCTGCCATTGGGGTTATTGTTGTTGTTATTCTACTTGTTGACTTTGCGGTGGCAATGATGATGATGATGATGATGATGATGATGGCATCTAAGCTCAAAGCACAGTAGACGTATCTCATCCGGCAGCTGCTCACAACAGAATGCCAATCAATGTGTCTAGCTGGCACGCCCCCTTGCCACAGTTTGTCGCCGACGAAGGGGGGGGGTGGGGGTGTAAAGCATACGCACTGAAAATGCCGAGCACATAATTAAAATCAAGCCAAACCAAACATGTTGATTGTCAGACATTGTTGTTGTTGTAGTTGTAGTTTTGAAAATGAATACGCGTCCATCATTTGAGTTTTATTTTTTTCTTCATTTCTTCATTTCTTCATTTTCTCATTTAATTTTTTGCTTTAGCAATTTAATAATTTAATAACGTGGCTCATTAAATGTTGAGTTGAAGCAGCTGGCAACGCAGCCTGAGCATCGTTGTGGACACTGCCTCTATTTCAGCTATTGGGGCATGTCATGTGGCACGCAAGCTAGCGGAAACCCTTTTGGCAGCTCCAATCTCTGCTACTTTGCTAACCCTCCCCCTCACCCTCCCCTTCCCCCCCACTCTGACCCCTTTCCTTTAGCTGACCATCAAGCAGGCACCTGCCATGTTTGGCATGCACACGTCAAAAATGTGAAAAACGCAAAGCAGATAAAAATATATGTGGCAAAATGAAACATATTTACATTTTGGGGGTATGCTCAACGAATACATATGCTTTAAGAAACTGTTTATTATTTATTCATTTGCAATTGTATGAATGAAAGACAAACCTGAATGTCAAATATTAAAAATATAATATTTAAAGTAAACAAGTTTGAGTTCTGGGGTATGCACGACGGCAAGATATCCTATAATACTTTAAGGGATGATATATATATGTAAGCCCCCGAATTATCGAAATACCGAAATAACTGAAATTACATCATAACATACACAATTATGCTCGACGAGCAGATATCCTGCATATTGAATTTCCAATTATTTGTAAATTGATAGCATAAAAGGACATCTATCATCTATCTATCTACGTCATATATTAATGCTCCAGATGTGTTCTCATATGATGGACGGCAAGATATCCTGTAAGCGGAAATTATTAGAAAATAAATTAAATAGTCAGTTTCAGACTTAAGACAGAAACTCAAACGATTCGTTGCTCAAATCTTGAAGCATTTTTTTTTCAGCTTTTCTTTAATATTATTTCTATTACTATTATTATTTATAATTCTTATTTTTTTACTTAAATTTGAATTTTTTTTTATACATATTCTCTTGTCTTAGCTCACCTACGAACAATTCATTAACATACCCCATTCGTAGCATTAATTGCGCCTAGGGTATCACAAAAATGTTTGGTCAAAAGAAATCGTATTGGCTGTGTTTATGTGGCTGACCTGATTAATGGAAGTGCTTAGACGAAAGTGGAGTATTTCACTCCAACAGCTGATTTGTTGTTGCATGCAAAACGCGCGTAATTACAGTTGATTTTATTTAACGTCTTTGTGACACGGTAAAATGCTTGTCACGTGCGCAGGACACGCGACGACACTGTGGTAATGTGGGTGAATTGGGTGGCTGAGCGGTTGAGTGGGTCAATGAAAGTGTATGGCTAAATGGCCACATTTATGTTGCGGAATTAGCGATTTTCTCATATGTATCAGAAAATGTAATTGCAGAGTGTTGCCAGACGACTTGAAAATCATATAGTTAAGTTAGCTGCGCTTAAACATTTTTTATTACATTTTTAATTGTTCATTTTTATTTGTAATTAATGTACTTGAATTTTCTTTAATTTAATTAAATCATTTTATGAATAATTAACAATTCGTTTAACTTAATTCTCCTGTCTAGACTGCAAAGAGTTGCCAGACTACTTTGAATTCATATTATTAAGTTGGCTGCGCTTAAACATTTTATAATATATTTCATTATGCTCATTAAATTCCGCTAATTAAATTTTATGCATTTTAATTAATTCATTTTAAGAAGAACTTACAGGGTATCGCTGGTATCAAATTTTAATTGACCAACAACAACAAGAACTCCAAATTGAATAGCTTCTTACAGCTTGACACTCAGTTTCCATCTATGGAGAAATCTTATCAGAGCAATTATCTAAAATGAGTTGAGTATGCTCGACTTACAGATACTCTGATATTCCGCAGTCTGAGCTAAAAACTTAGTAAAGGCTTCTCTTTGAAAAATTGTTGTATTGTTTTTTATTAATTCCAGTATATATTATTAAAATATATAACTAGTTTAATTTATGCCAAAAAAGACCAACTGTTCTTTATGTTTATTTGCGTCTCCTGAGTTCCTTGCAATCATAAAGAGACACCACACTTCTTTGATTCTTGTGGACTTGTTTAACAATAGTAATACTTGACAAAATGGAATATAATTATTTTCGAAACTATTATTAAAGACGTAGAAACGACTTGAGAGACTCAAAGAAACAAAACTATAGTTAATTGTTAGGAAAAGCAAGATATTGTGATCGATTGTGAATTGAAGTCAACTTTCTTCAATAAGTTTAAGAAATTTTCTGACTGAAATTCTTGTAAATTTAATAGGGAATATCAAATTGCACCTTTCAGTTAATTAATTAATCAATTAACAACTATAATTAGTTGTCTCAATGAGAAACCCAAAAATGGATGTAAATGTTCATCCCACAGATGAAGAAATGGAAAGCATGATTGTTATGCTTAAGTGCCTCCCATGAGATTAGAAGTTGATTATTCCCCTTTTTACAGCCACCCTTGGGTATAGAGTATTTTAAGTGAGTGGCTTTTTATGTTCGCTTGTTGAGCAGGGTATCTGCAGCTGAGTTGCCTTATTATCTGTGGCTCAACATGTCAGACGGCCAACCTTTAGGCCCTGGTGGCTGTGTCCTGTGTTTCGGGCACTTTCCAAACAAATTGTCCTGTTTTTCATGTTGAATTTACCTTCTTTTTGGCAGTAACATACGCTCGATATTTGGGTCGGCTGGCATTAGCATAAAATAAACATAGTCGGACTTGGGCGTGGAATGTGCCACACTTCTCGCACTCGTTGAAACAACGAACACAATAACAACCACTCAGATCTGTCTTAATTAGCGGTGGCACAGGTGGGGCCCACATTATTATTACAAGTATTATCATTGCTCTTTTACAGATTTTTAATTTGATTTCGCTGTATACAAATTGTACGGCATCATTTTATGCCCTTGGCCTCACAAATAATTACGCATAAATATGTCAAGTCAAAAGGCAAATTTATTCAATGCGGCGGCTGCTGTGTCATGGCCATAAAAAAAAGCGTCGAATCACTGGAGATTTTCAGATTTTCAGATTTTATGGATATTGTTATGGGTCAGAGATTGTCTGTTGGCAACCAGACGGATGCACAGACCCGGAAAATGCTGTATCAAACTGTATCAATAATATGCAATTTGTCACGATTATCAGGCCCTACACTGTGAGAAAAAAACAGTTAACGTTGTGTCAATATGAAGCTTAATATTTGATGTGTTCAATTCTTGTTATGTAACTTTAATCATACAGAGAAAATAGTTTAATTCGCTGATAAATTTAAATTATTAAATTGTGGAAATTGGGAAATTCTAGGAAGAATATTGCTGAGCGATTTGGACAAACAGTCAGATTCAAATTATTTAATTTCACAAATGTTTCTTATGTGAAAAGTATGTTAAACAAATTCTGAATAATGTTAAAATTAAAATTATAATTAATAGAAAAAAATTGCTGAATCTATAAGGCTGCCAAATTGTGTCGATACAGTTTTGGCAGTTGAAAATATAGTAAAAGAATGTTTAAAATAATTTTTATAATAACAAATAAATATATAATAATTAAATATATTCAATATTAGTTTACCAAAAACTTTATCTAAGTTATTTACTTCGAATCGAGTCGCATAGTGTTTGTTGGTTCGCTGGGAACTGTTTTTGCAGAGTATCTCCTAGTCAGGCATCAGCAATTGCAGAGCAATCTTTCAACCATAAAAACTCAAAAGTACTTAATACTGAAATGCATTAAATAAACATGAAATCAAAAGGAAAACATGAAAGAATGATATAATGCAAATATAAATTTCAATTTTTAATGATCTATACTGATTTGTATAGTTTCGTTTTTTCTTTTCTTTCTTCTTCGTTGTTTTTTTTTTTTTTTGCAGTGTAAGCCAGTCGATTGCACATGATTAGCTAATTATCAATAAATCAGACAAAGCACCACTCAAACTTAATGAGCTGTCAGCGATTTATGTAGAATAAGAATGAAAACAACACGAACATCAAATGGAATTATAATAAATTTATATGTAATTTGCTATCAAATCATAAACTCATGAAAACATAAAATCATAAAATCAACAACAACAAATCGCACAAAGATGAAGCGGGTTGAAAGTGTAAAAACAACAAAGTTCAAGTACATGGAAATTTGTAGTCAAAATAATAAAAACGGCGCCCTCCTCCCTGTGAGGCTTTTCCAGCGCACGACAGCAAGGGAAAACGCATCGAGATGGAAAATGATAGCTTGTGGGGGGGAGGGGGAGACAGCAGGAGACAGCAGGAATAGGCCTAGTTTCTATCAAATAAAAATGTATAAGAGCAATTTTCACTTTGAAAACTCGTAGTTTATTAAACTTCAACTTCTATTATTGTAGTTGGCCACGGAAAACTCAATATTTAAGCTTCAGTCAAAGCCATTTCATGGCGCCCTTTGGACGCCGCTAATAATTTTCACATTTTCACCGTGCTTCCGTTTTGGCAGGCAGCATAATGGGACCAAACCGAAAGCTAGTCTCAGTCTCAGTCTCAGTGCACGTCCGCGTCCGTGTCTTCCACTCTGACTCCAATACTATTCCGTTTACAATCTCTGTTTTGGGCCAGTTTTGAAGGTCGTCATACGGCCAAGGCTCGCAGCTTGTTGCTGTTGTGTCGGCCACAGTTGCCACAATTCATGTTGCCACATTTTTTGCTGAAGGCTTGAAACGCCCCTAACTAATTTTCTATAATAACTATCAATTTATATACCTTGCTGAAGGCAGCGTATTAAATGATTTAATGCTAAATACAATACTACAAATACTGCTTATATCTATGTATATTATTTGATGCGTTTAGCTTAAGGCTAATGTTGCACAGTTGAGCTAAACAGTCTTTGCCCACTCATCGTTTTAGTTTTGCCCAAATATTGAAGTTAAGTTAGCTTGGCCCAATTAAATGTTGACCTCCATTTTCTACACATGGGCAAAACAACCTGGAAAACAAATATCGAACAATTTTCCATTTACAACTTTGAGCTTAAGTTTCAAGTCGATTGAAGGTTGCATTTCCATTAAGTCATTAATTTTATTTACATTTCATTTTTATTTTATAAATAATTTACCTACACAAATGTACCCTACCAAATTTGTGTCGCTTGTAATTATAATTAATTAAATAGCGTGTTATTGTTATAATGTTGACATTTGACATTTGTTAAAGTTCTTCATCAGCATTGGCAATCGAGTCGATCATAATTATTATTACAATATTTAATGGGCATTCATTAATTATTATTCGCATTAATTAATGTTAATCATAACAGTTAAACACATCTAGATTGGATAAGTATAACTATAGTTAAATGTTGTCAAACCTTTGCAGATGCATTCGACTCTCATATGAAGTTATCACATAAATAAGTAAAGTGCAGTTTGGAGCAGCGATTGCAACGTTAAGCTTTGTGCTTTGTGCTGATATATGCTGGGATAAACTTAATGTAGCCTTTAAGAGAGCAACACACACACACAGACACACACATGCACCTATTCAGAGTGTTGTTTATTGTCTGACCGTTGCCGGCTTTTGGGCGCTTTTGAAGCGCAGAACCGGAAAAACCGGAAAACCGGAGACCGCAGCGGAAATGAATTATCACCCGCTAAATGGGTGCGCGCACATCATTATTCTTGGATTTTTAGAATGAAGACAAATTGCTCTGGACATAGTTGTTGTTGCTGCTGCTGCTGCTGTCGCTTTATTATTATAAACAAGAAAATAAACAAATTTCCTTACTTTTTTTTTTTTTTTTTGTGCTTTTGTAATGAAAATGAAAATGAATAACAGCCGCAGCTGAGTGATGGCGAATATCAAGCATACGCACAGTGCGCAAGACCTCAGCAACCACTACCTCGCCGCCCCCCCCTACGCCATCTACACTGTCCGTTAAGTAGCTAAGTAACTGTAAACAGCCAGGTGACACTTTGTAACTCTAACTGGCCAGGTGGTAATTGTTATGCCAAGCTGCGTGTGGCACGTGATTTATGGCGTGCAAATGAACTGACACTTGGCACCTGACAAGTGCTTTAAGCCCTTCCGAAAAGGACACATCTGAATGGGAAAATGTCACAGTTGGCCCGGAGTTAGTTACACATTTAATCGCAAGTTACTGTGACTTTGTCAATTGGTTCAGGATTCGCCAATCAATGGTGGCATCTTTCACTGTGGAAATCATAGTGTGGCAACAGTTGCCGCTAGAGTCGGCACAATAATAATTATAATTTATGCGAGAGAACAGAAATAATGGGGACGACCACAAGGCCTTGCTATAAATATTGCGTATACGCCACATTGTAACGCTCACAAAGCTCTAAAGTTGATTTAACGCCTCGCCACTGTGTGTCCTGTCATCGCTGTCTTTGTCCTTGTCCTTGTGCCTCGAGTCCAACTGGGCAACTGTGAAACTGGGCAAATTATATAGATCTGTGCAAATAGTTCGCGTAGTGCGAGTATCAACATTTGAACTGGGACAACTTGTCGCCATCATACGGTCGAGTGAACCAAAAACTAATTACGCAAATGCGAAAGCTCGACAAAAATACCGACAGATTCTCATAACAAAGGCCAATTAAGCCAAGCAGATGCTAAAGTTAATTGTTATCATTTTAAATTGCCACTTACTAAATATTTATTATTATTTTAAACTAACTGAAAACACAGACAAGCAGATGCCAATTTAAAACTATTCAATTATACATTTATACATTTATATATTTATATATTTATATATTTATATATTTATATATTTATATATTTATATATTTATATATTTATATATTTATATATTTATATATTTATATATTTATATATTTATATATTTATATATTTATATATTTATATATTTATATATTTATATATTTATATATTTATATATTTATATATTTATATATTTATATATTTATATATTTATATATTTATATATTTATATATTTATATATTTATATATTTATATATTTACAAAATGACAGACAGACGGACACGGCTCAATCGACTCGGCTGTTGCTAAGTATACTTTACAGGGTCTACCACGCCTTCTTCTGCCTGAACTTACTTACATACTCTTGCAGAAAAGTTAGTATATCCCTGTACAGGGTATAACAATACTAATTCATAACAGATTTTGATAAATCTTCCCTCTTCAGAGGGGAGAATGGGATAATAAACATTAATCTTTTTCATAGCTAACAGTTTTAAACTGATTTCGATATTCCACAGCGATAAATCACATTAACTATTTCATAAAATTAAGCCCCCTGGGTGGAAAATAGCAAGTTCAAGGTACGGAAAGTTAGATTTTCAATAAATTGCGAATTTCATTTCTAAAAAACAATTCCAAAGAAATGTGCAGAGCATACTTTAAGGAGCTGAATAAACATTCTGTGGAATTTTATTTCAATACTATCGATAATTTGTGTGCTTGCACTTGAACGCTAAAAGTCAACTCAAAATGTGTTGTGTAGTGTTGTTGGCTGTGAAAAATGCAAAGTCGCAGCTGCTGTCAAAGTGCAATCGGAGTAAGGTTGGGGAAAGGGGCAAATGGGGCAAAGAGGACATGTCGAACACTTAGTGCAAGTCATTGGGGGTGCAACTAAGAGAAATTGCTGACACATTTCAATAGAATTTGAAATGCGAATTTGGATTTGGATTCCACAAATACATATATATGTATATGTATATGTATATGTATGCACACATATCTTTATCTTCTTCTTGCTCGTCTGCTTCTTGTTGTGTTGAAAGTAAAACACAAATCAATTTGTGAAACTATTTTTATAACAACAACTAAGCAACAGCGAGTACTACTGCATGTTCAAATAAATTTATTGTGATGATGTGTGAGAAATTGAAAGAATATTTATTTGCATACCCTGTACTTATAAAACGATTGCAAATTGGGTATAATATGCGCCCATATTCTTATCACAACTTGAGCAGTTCTCTTGCATGGATATATCTTCAACATGCTACAGGGAATTGCACAGTCGACTAGCACACTTTTGTTTGTCTACTATTTGAGTAACCGCTAAGTCTGCACATCAAAAATCAAAATTCAGAGTACAAAACAATTGAGGAAAATTTCTTATTGCCCATGAGTATGAGTATAATTTAATTGCATTTATTTTATGGCTTTTTCCAATAATTTGGCCTAGTCATAACAAGGCCAAAATGGCAAAGGTCAAACCACACACACACACACACACACACACACACACACACACACACACAGCCTATGAAATTCCAATATAAAGCCACATTGTTGCGCACTTTAAACTATATTTAGTATATTAATATTATTATTATTATTACTATTATTATTATTATTATATTTCTTTACATAGTTAGCATTGCGTTGATTCACATGGCTGGACTTTCAAAGTGCACATACATACATACACGTACACTTCAGCTGAGAATTAATGAACCTGCGAGTATTACAAGTGGCACTTAACTCATTTAATGATCTACCCCTTGCTCTGTAAGCAAGCAAACAGCTTGTAAGTGTGCTAAACTTGAGACAGCTAGACTGGGGAATATCCTATAATTATTGATAATAATTAACATAATTATGACGGATGTTTTTGTACATTTCTCTAGGTTGTAACGAAATGGTTTCCACTATTATTATTCAAATTGATTATTATAATTCCTAATAAATGTGCATATTTAAAACGTTTAAGGAAAATAATTATAAATCGCAGTGAATCGCAGTTTGTAAACAATTTCATTGTTGTAAGTTCTTCAATCGATCAGCTTAAAGTTTGTTTTCAAATATATCTATAAAAATTACTCCCTGTGTGGTAAATGTGGTCTGAAAGTAAATTGTCCTTCTCGTTGATTTTACACATAATGAAAGTATAATTCATATTTAATTAATTGCTTACATCGTTTTTTAAAAACTACCCATCTTTTTCAAACGAAAATACAGTCGGTCCTCTCAATAATGAACTTCTGCTTTTTCATTCATTAGCATTCATGAATATTAGCAAATTTTGTGTGGTGTAGTTTTGTATTCCCTGCCAAATTCACTATAGCAAAGCTTAATTGTATAATGCAATTTATTAAATTATATCCCTAAAATGAGATTCAATTGAAATACTTTACAAAAGTGTATTAGCTTTAGTGTTAGAACAATATGACTTTTGGACTGTTACAGTCGAAATACCCTTTGAAGGCACTTAAATGTTTGCAGGGTATACGATGAACAGCAAGAAGGAGAGACAGAACGTCGGCAGGGCAGCCAAAGTGCAGAATGGCCTGGCCATCAATCAAATGCCGATAAATTGCACCAAGCATCGCCATAGACGTAATGATGCTATCAAAGTGCGCTGAACACCCTTTCCGCCCACCCCATTCTTATTGCTAGCGTCTCTGTATGTGTGTGTGTGTGTTGTGGGTGCTATTTATTATACGGCACACTTTAATTAAATGCTAATGCAGCGTAGCCTTTGTAATTTGCAATTTTCCCCATATTCTCTATGCAGATCTTTCGCCATTTGGAGCGGCCCGCGGAGGTGGAGCGCCTGACACAGCTGAAGGATGTTGTAAAGACACAACGGGAGCGCTTCATGAGCACCATTCTGAACAATACCGAGGTGAACAATCTAAATGAGCTGCTGGCCTTTGAGCTGGCTAAATATGAAGCGGTAAGCAAAAGTTTTACTTTGTTTTTATTTTTAAATGTATTCCGCTTTCTATTTTCGCTATGAAAACGTTAAGAAGTTGAAACTAGGAACATTTTGATTTTGTAACAATATTCCATATAATTTATGTTTGGTAATATTATTCACTTTTAATGGAATTTCATCAAAATATTGATAGTAAAATTTTGGGAGCATTCGGAGATCAGAGATCTTCTCCTCCCAAAAGTATGCTTTACAAAATTGAATTACGTATAGCGGAATTGAGAACATGTGAAATTTTGGAGAAACTTGATTATTGAACTAAGAAATAATTATAATTATATGAATTTTCATTTTATTTTCGACTCAATTTCTTTAAAAATATTTACTTTTGAGAATAATTAGGAATCAAAGAATGTTATTACATTATAAAAAGGATGTGTATTTAAAACTATTGCAATAGTTGAATTGAGAACTTTATAATTTTCTGTACAAATATCAAAAGTATAGAAATTTTATTATTCCCTGTGCCCATTAAAAATGGTCAAAAAAGGGTATAATAATTTTGTGCAAATGTATGTAAGAGGCAGAAGGAGGCATCTCCGACCCTATCAGTATCAGTATCAATAGCCGAGTCGATTGAGCCATGTCCGTCTGTCTGTATGGATCCTGTATACCCTTTCCAGATCGAGTTTATGTTAGATTTTCGATATCTTTCCCCCCACCCCCGCAAATCAAAAAAATAAACTAATTATGGACACATTTCTCAGAGTAGACTCTTTTAACTTTGTAGGTGCGTAATGAATATCTTATAAAAACATTCCAGAAAGTTTCATTAAGATCGGTGTATAAATAAGTGAGATAATCAAAAAAGAAATGTTGCTTTGCACGCAGCACATGTGTGCGAGCGAGACAGCGCACGACTGCGTCATAAGACTATATGAAGTGTCGTAACACCCATAACACCTGTTATGTTCTTACTTCTATTATAATCAAAATACTTAATTTAGAAAGCTGCACAGGGTATTTAACTGTCGCGCGTGCTCGACCGATCCGCTTGTTTCCATTTTATTTTGTCTTAAATTTAATTAAAAATGTTTATAGTATACTTTTAAAAGCATATAACAATCAAAAAGTTTTATTCTCTGCATAATATTTTGAAACAAGTTTAAGAACACTCTGAATTTCTAAAAAACATTTTAAGAGTATAGAAAATTAATGTAAAT
This sequence comes from Drosophila funebris, assembly GCA_018901825.1. Lineage (NCBI taxonomy): Eukaryota > Metazoa > Arthropoda > Insecta > Diptera > Drosophilidae > Drosophila > Drosophila funebris. The sequence goes on from JAEIFK010000454.1 coordinate 3,359,936, forward strand.
TTAACAAATTGAAATCAATTTCTATTTCCTCAGGCCGTACAACAGGCGGCCGAGGGCGGGCTGCTTATTGTAGCCGATAAAGACTTTCCAGAGCCCTACGAGCGCTGGAGCATACTGCAAGCTGTGTTCTTCTCATCGACTGTGTTAACCACCATAGGTAAGATAACTCTCTAACGCTTAAAGAATGTTGCAGTATATAGAATTTAATTATAAAGAATTAATAAATTGCCTTATTATATAGTTAATATAATAAATCACAAAATATGCATCTTATTAGAATAAGTTGAGTTATATAATGCTTGAACTCATTAAACATTAAATATTAAGCACTTTAACAATAAACTCATAAAATAAATTAATTTGTATTCATAATAGATAGTTGCAGCATTTATATATATTTATTTTTTAATTACTATCTTTGTTTACATTCCTATGGTTCACAGGTTATGGCAACATTGTGCCAGTTACGATCAGTGGCCGGGTGTTTTGCATTTGCTTTGCCCTCATTGGAATACCCTTCACGCTGACGGTAATCGCCGACTGGGGCAGACTCTTTGCCAGTGCCGTCTCCGTCTTTGGCAAACATATGCCCAGTAAGACATTCTATTCTATTCTATTAAATATATTGCAAATATTTTAAATATTATTCTATTAAATTATTATTTAAATAGTACAAGAGAAAATAATATTACATTTTAAGTTAATATTTTAAATATAAATTTATTAAAATATTGTAAAAACATATTAAATTTGAAAAAAAGACAAAACAATTTAATATATAAAAATATTAGAGTAATCTTCTAAATATTATAAAAATACATAAGACATTATATAAGAATATACTCTTAAATATTAAGAAAATATTTATATATTTAACTTTTTTAAATATATTAAGTACTATAATATAATAATGTCTTAAATATTACTGAAGAATATTCCTATTTCCTTAATGTCTTTTTATAAATTTTTGTTTTCTATTCTTCTACAGCAAAGCCAAAGTTCACGAATTTCATAGGAAAGACCTGGTTCTATGCGATTCTGGCTGTAGGATTTCTGGGTGTCTATTTGGCTGCGGGAGCTGGACTTTTGCTGCTCTGGGAGGATGATTGGACATTCTTTGATGGCTTCTACTTTTGCTTCATAACAATGACAACAATTGGCTTTGGAGATCTGGTGCCCAGTGCGTTTAAAATAATCATAATATTTTCGTACTGCCGTATTGTCTAAATTCACACTATTTGTTGCTGCTTACAGAGAAACCCAACTATATGCTACTCTGCACACTGTATATACTCATTGGACTCGCATTGACATCGACTATCATCGAGTTGGTGCGACGCCAGTATGCCACCAGTTGGGCCAAGCTGCAGGTTACGTCAATTCCATTCAAGTGTGCACTCAAATACCAATAAAACTCTTACGTTTACAGGAGCTATCCGGTCCCATGGCGGAGACATTACGTCGTCTGGGCGAAACGGCGGGTACGGGCCTTGACTATACGACATTGCAGAAAGTTTTAACGGTAAGTAAGCGGTAATTGACAATTTGTTTATACCCAGTATCAATGTATGTAACAGGCATATCCTATAAAGTGTTGTTGACCACCATCAACTCTCTAATTATACATAATTTTTTGACAAAACTGCATACCCTTTTTCCAGTTATGGCATATATACCCTCGTATAATAAATATAGCAGTTATTCAAGAAGCTATTTGTGTTTTAATGTGCTTATATATGACTGTACATGTGGGATAAAAAGTAGTGGAGCCTGATCACTATGAGATATAGTTGTGCTGTATCGATTGAAAAGTTTTGCTTTCTTACATTGTATTTGATTTTAATTCATTCTTGTGAAGGTACATGGTACCTCCCTGTCGGGCACACTTGACGATAGACTTTTTACTCATTTTATTCTTGAATTTGTGACTTTGATGACCTTAATATAAATTTATACTACTTTAATTTCTTTATGCTATTAATTCATTTCATGCGAATATACAGAGTATCTCACTATCGGGCACACTCGACGGCAGATATCTTACTTGCTTAATTTTTGTATTTGTAAATTTATATTTTTAATACTTTTTCTTTGAAAGTTTAAAATTCACATCTTGGCACTGAGTATCCCAATGTCGGGCACACTCGACTGCAGCGTTCTTAGTTGTTCTATTTCCGTTGTATTTGTGACGTTGATGTTGATGTCCATATTATAAATTTTTGTAGTATTTTCATACGTTTCTTGCAAAGATACTGAGTATCCCACTGTCGGGCACACTCAACTGTAGCACACTCGAACCTGTTAATAATAAACTGTCGTTACAGGTGTCCATGCCCAAGTGGAATAGCAACAAGAAGAACCAGCACAAATCGGACATTGCCGCCCTGGAGGCCATCACAAATGCCATCCTCAAGGAGGTGAAGGAGGCACAGAATACCAAGCCCAAGGTGTTACAAATTGTCATCTACGAGTCATCCGTTTAGATGACTCCAGGACTTCATCTCAGTCTAGACTACTCTAGAGAGCGCGCTTCCACTTACATTTAAAGTTGAAGTTGGGAGTGAAAAAAATCACAGCATACTTTTAGGCTTAGACAGAAAATATCGTATATAGAAAGTTGTAGTAATTATTTGTAGTTAGTTGTTGTTGTTGTTGTTGTTGTTCATGTCATGTCTATATATCAACTATTTGTGGTACAGTGGGCATTCGCTATGTTCGCCGCCCTTATTGTCATAGTTGTCCAGCCAACGACTTCCATAAGCTAATTTCTATTTATGTATAATTGTAATTGTAAATTGTAAATGTCTGGGTAAAAATATTGCTCATACGTACTGAGATCGCACACACACACATACACACACACAAACCCACACACAAAATAATTTTTTTTTTTTTTTTAGTCAATATATTATTATTAGGTATGAGCTACTAATCAATAACCATGCATAAATGTTTAATATAATAAAGAAACCAAAAAAGACTTAAACAATTATTTTTATTTTTATGATAAGCTTTAATGGAAGAAGTGAAAGCTTTCAAACCACTTACGCTTCATCTTAGTCAAACAAAGCTTTGTCCAAGAAAGCATCTTGGCTGTAAGCTTCGTCTGCTGCGAAATAAGAAACATTGAAGGTAATTTGAGCTAATTTACGATCAAACAAAGCTCAATGCAGCTTTGTACAATCCTAGCTAAAGCAAAGCTAAAAAAAAGCTTTGTACGATCCTCATTAAAGCAAAACGTCAATATTATAAGTATTTTCAAAGAAGCTTTTTCATACCCATAGGCTTTCACAATGAAAGCTGCTTTGAAGGCAGCTTAAAGCTTGCAATACAGTTTTTCTTCGTTACATGAGTCTTTCAGCTAGAAACTTTGCTGAAAATAGCTTTGATTGCACAATGCGCATAAGAGACGCTTACAGCTTTAAGTTTTACTTTGCACAAAGCTTACGGCTTGCAAAAGGAGCTTACAAAGATTACGCTTACAGCTTAATACATTCAATTGTTTACTTAAAGGAATTTATAATGAAAATTAAGCTAAGATTATGAGCTTAAAAAGCTTTAACTTAAGCTGCTTTAAGCTTAACTATATTATTTTATTTCTAAGCTAGCAACTTCAGCAAGGAACTTGTAACGTTTCAAGCTTAGCTTGCAGCTTGCAAAAGGAGCTTACAAAGCTTAAATCCACGCATACAGCTGTCAGCTGTGCAAGCAAAGCTCTAAGTTTGCAATGCAGCTTTCTGCTTTCGCTACGAGGAAGTGCGCGACACATTTTTGAATAGGGGCTGAAACTTATCTAAGTGGACGCTCGTTTGACTGCCTCTGCGTGTGTTGCTGTGTGTCTCTGTGTGTGTGTGTGTGTGTGTCTCGATTGTCTGCCTAGTTGACTGTCGGTCAGCACCAGTTCGTTACCGATTGCCGCTTGCTGCGTATTGTGTTGGCTATAAAAGTCGGGCGCAGAGACGGCGTCGACTAGTCACCAGTCACAGTCACCAGTCGCAGCGCGGAGCGTGGAGCGTGCAACACAACAAATTACACATAATAAAATAGAAAAAGAAAAAGAAGAAACGTCGGGCGATCATTTCCCATTCCATTTCATTTTTCAATTTTTTTTTCCTTTTTTTTTTTTTTTTTTTTTTGCTAAACTTTTTTTTTTTGACTATTTTTTTTTTTGTCGTTTTACGTTTTGCTCGTGTTTGTGCTCATTGTGCGATTGTGAATTTTGTTATATTTTGAGCGATATTATTATTTATTTAGTGTTGTACTGTAGTGTTGTGGTGGCAAACGTTGCTGCCGTTGCCATTCGAGGGCAGAATCGCATCAGTATCGCGGCGGACGAGCAGCGGCAAACATCCGGCAACGAGCACAGAGCACAGAGCACAGGGAAAGAATCTCGCACGAGAGGCGCGCATTGAAATGTTTTGAGGCAAAGTTGTATCGTCACCTCCTCCGCCTTTTGCCTTTTGCCTTTGCCTTTTGCCTCCGCCTCCGATTCAGTGTTGTTGTGATTTATTCATTTATTTATATTTTTTTTGTGTGTGCGTGTGCGTGTGCGTGTGCGTGTGCAACGTGAGTCCTCCTCCTGTCCGCCAGCCCGACTGGAGCATGGAGGTGCTGAAGAAAGACGCCGCATTGGGCTCGCCCAGCAGCGTCTTCTATCTGCTGCTGTTGCCCACCCTGGTGCTCTGGTACACCTATTGGCGCCTCTCACGTGCCCATCTCTATAAGCTGGCGGCCCGATTGCCCGGTCCCCGGGGTCTGCCCATTGTGGGTCATCTCTTTGATGTGATTGGACCCGCTTCGTGTAGGTGGAAACTTTACCCAATCCAAAAACAGATTCCCTTTTCATTCGTAAGTCCTAATTAAATGGCATTCATTTTGCAGCTGTTTTCAAAACAGTTATACGCAAGAGCACACCCTTTGAGCATATTGCCAAAATGTGGATTGGTCCCAAGCTGGTGGTGTTCATCTATGATCCACGGGATGTGGAGCTATTGCTAAGCAGCCACGTGTACATTGACAAGGCATCCGAGTACAAGTTCTTTAAGCCTTGGCTGGGCGATGGTCTGCTCATCAGCACAGGTGAGTGTGTGTGTGGTGTGTGTGAGTGTAGTGCGACACTCAAGCTAATGCAATTTAAATTGCGTTTATGGAATCATAAATTAATTAAACGATTTGTAAGCCTGACAGTTGACAGCACAACAAATGGTGTCTATAAATAAAACGAAAGCTTAGCGAATTCAAAACTGAGAACATCACTAAACTAAATGATTTGAGGGGTGTGCAGCTCACGCCATATCTAACTCCATGTCTCTCTCCTTCTTTCCTACTCTCCCTCTCTCCCTCTCTCTCTCCCTCTCACTCTCCCTCTCTATCTCTTACTTTCTCTCTTGCCTTTTTATTTTAGTTAACCTCAACTAATATTAATGAAATGTTTTTTTTTTACAATGCTAATTTAAATTATTTAATATATGTTTACTTATTTATTTATTTTCATTGTTTGATCAGGTCAAAAGTGGCGCGCGCATCGCAAACTAATCGCACCCACATTCCATTTGAATGTCTTAAAGAGTTTCATTGAATTGTTTAACGAGAACTCGAGGAATGTGGTGCGGAAACTGCGTGCGGAGGATGGACGCACATTTGATTGTCATGATTACATGAGTGAGGCAACTGTGGAGATTCTATTGGGTAAGTGCACACACACACACACACACACACACACACACACACACACACACACATACACACACGCACACACGCACATACTCGCACATATTCATATAGTATTCACTCAATGCGGTACAGTCCACTCACACGCACTCAACATTTCATTTTTGATTCAGTTTCAGTTTCACATTTACTGTGTCTCCTGTGTCATGGATTTATATAGCTATACAGATATACATATATACAGATATATAGTATATATATATATATATATATATATATCTGCATATATCTACGATTACTATATATGCTACAATTGAGCACAGACCCATTTCCCTATATACTCGCACAAATCAAAATTTTGTTTGTTATCCGTTTGCCTCTTTTGTGTGTAGACAATGACAGACAGGTTGGACAGTGAGTTGGACTGTCGTACAGTTGAACAGGCTGTTATGGGCACCCATAGAGCACGGCAACCGAATTATTTCAAATACCATCCCCAACTAATCCGTATACGTTGCACATCTCTGTCCATATCTCTTCTATAATAAGCCAAAAAAAAAAAAAAATAAATAAAATTAAAAAAAATCTACTATAAACTGGCATACACTAATGCTCAGCTCATTGAATGGAAACAATGGAAACTGTGTAGCACATAGCATTGCTTTTACTTTCCTATAAAGAACCCAAAATCATCTAAAAGCAACATCTTACTCTTACAATACGCGCATAACCTGAACTAGCCTCAACTAACTCAGCTTTGTTTACTATTGTCATTGATTTGGAACCCTCAATTTCTTAGCCATATCATAGGAACTGTATGGTATTCCAAGAGATATGTATCTAAAAATCTAATACAATTTACCAAAATTTGTATTTCAACTTGTTTTGATCTTTATAATATGAAAATAGCTTAGCTAAGCTATACTAGCCTCACGTAACTCAGCTTTGGCTCGGCTGATTATGAATATCATATATGTTGTATAGAGCTTAACGTTCAAGTATTGTAATCTGCCTAATTTGAATTCTTAACTAGTCATATTCTTAATTATTCCTTAGTTATGCCTTAATAGTCATACCTTAGGAACTGATTGGAACTCCAATATATGTATATATCTGTTGTAAAGCTTGTTAAACTTTCGAAAAACTTGCATTTCAACTGATTTATACCGTTATAATATGAAAGAAAACGTTCCCAAGCTATACTAGCCTCACGTAACTCAGCTTTGGCTCGGGTGATTATGGATATCAAATATGTTTTAGAAAGCTTCAGCTTTAAACAACATAACCAGGCAAGTTTGAAACGCCAACTGATCACCTAATCCTAAAGAATCGTAAAAAATCCTTAAAATAAAATTGTTTTCCTATCAAGCTGTTATCAGCTTAAAAGCAAGCACCGCTAAGGTTTCCTTACTTAACATAAAAGTGAGCTAACTAGACTCAGGTAACTCAGCGATTTAAACAGTTTCAACTAAAGCCATGAGAAACCAATTCATTTTAATACCGATTTAATTACCCAACGCTCAAGGATTGCATTGTAAGCCAAACTATAGCTTGATTGTAAGACCAATTAAGCTTGCTGAGATAAAGAAAAAAAAAAAAAAAAAAACAGTTTCATTTCAATGAAAAGTCGCCGTCGATTCTAATCTCTTCAAGGCAATAATCCACGTAACTCAGCTCAGCACTCAGGCTCAGATGATTTTCAATTTCATTTTCATTTTCATTTTCATTTTGCTAAAACCGTTATGGCTGGTCAAAGCCAACTAACTTGTTTGAAGCCTGTTAAATTGTTAATTATGAAATTGAAAAAAAAAAAAAAAATGGATTTTGGTTACGTTGACGACTTTCACTGCAAGTGGGTGATGCAGTTGCCCCTTAATGCTTATATCATGGATGCGATTATGACATTTAATTGGTTACAGTGAAGCCATTAAATGTGTGCCAGCCAATCGACAATTTAGTTAAAGCCAAACACGTTTTCACTTAAAAGTGAAACCAAAGCCAAACAGGCACTCGGTCAGGCACTCGGCAGGCAGGCAGGCAGGCAGTTTGCCAGGCTCCAAACGGGGCTGGTCGAATGTTAATGACATTGTCACATAGTACAATTAGACTTACCGATTGATTTCTAGGCCATTGCATAAGCTAAACTAAATGGCGCTTACCTTCGCCCATAATTGAAATGCTGCCAAAACGCGCATCAGACCGAAAAGAAAAAAATACAAAAAAAAAAAAAAAAACGGGGGAAAAAAAAATTACCCAGAGTTAAGTCGAAGTGCAATTAAAACCACGTCGCATTGCCATTAAGCATTTAATCAGGAAAATTTGAATGCAACTGCAGCCCGTTACACAGTAGCATATACAACTCAGCTACCTCCCCACCCCGCTATCCTCTACACACTGTACTGTATCTAGTATACCGTACCCAGTCAGAGGCCCAGCCCCGGGTCGACTGTCGTTTGACGTTGACGCAAACGGGCAATTAGCAATTAAGAGTGAAAATAAAAATCATAAAAACACAAATAAAAAAAAATTTAAAAAAATATCAAGAAAAATCAAAACAAAAAAAAAAATGCATTTTGAGTTTGAGTTTCGAATATGCGATTATAGTACGACAATAGATACATAGATAGTTAGATACATAGGTAGATACATAGATAGATAGATACATAGATAGATAGACATGGCATAAAACTGATTACAACTGTAATCGTTGTGTCAGTTTCTTTCTTTTCGATTGTAATTGCATAATGTGGCAACAAGTTTTGCCAGCCATTGCAGGCCAGGCCTCAGGCCACTAGGCCAACATATGAATTGGCCAAAAACAGGTGGGAAAAACTTGCATTTCCACGCTTGCGCAATGCTTTTCTTTCTGTTCGTTTTTTTTTTTTTGTTGTTGTTCAGTTAACGGAAGCATTGACATGGCTACAAAAATAACCAGCATCGTATCATGGCTAACGTAACTTGGCCAAAGCTGCAACAAATGCTATCAAATGACGGCATAAGCTGAGTATTTGATATCAAATAACTGCATAAGCTGAGCATTTGACATCATGTCTATAGGTTCACATTGAGTTTTCCTTGCAATTTAGTTTATATAATCAATTCCATTTATTTTATTCGATTCAATATAAACCTGCTCTACGATAATATTTCTTAGCGTGTTGGATTTAAGCATACTTTGACTTCTCTATAACGCAGCTTTCTTTATGTTTATTCTTCACATCAATCTGTCTATATAACAATATTCCTTTCATACTAATCGAGTTCTTCAAATGAAATTTAACTGCAAGCTTAATAATATTCGGCTTCTTGTTTCTACACAAAAGTTCGTCTGCATCATTTTCAGTTTCAATGAAATTATTTAGAGGTTCTCTGGAACTTCTCTTACTTAAAAGAAGTTTACTTTAATACTAATATTATCTCCAAGTCAAAGAAAATTGTAAATTGCTCAGTTAAAACTTCCTCAGCATAAAATGAATTTCAATTGAATGCTCTTTAAATAGAACTTCTCTATACATATCTATTAAAGATATTACATCTGATTATTCGAATTTAAAATTTATCAAAATATTAGCAATGAATTCTCTATCAATTCACATTCCATTTTCAAGGAATTTTCACATAGGAAGTCTCTAGTATAAAGTTTTCTCTATAAACTTTTCAGAATTAAAAATCTCTTTAATACATAAAATGTAAAGAGATCAGTTTAAAATATTTAAAATATTTAAGAAATATAATTTGAAATTGTATTTGAGATTTGAATATAATTTGGTATTGAAAACATAGCATAGTTAAAAAATGTGGTACTAAATTGGTATTAAAATGCACTTCCGCTTGGCATAATGATTATGCTCAACAAATATTCTCATACGCCCCGTTGTCCGCTCGTTTATGCTGCATATATTTGTGTGTGTGTGTGTGTGTGTGTGTGTGTGTTTTCCATCTATAACGATTGCTATTTATGCATTGTATCTACAATTAGACAGTTGAAGCTGCCGCCGTTGTATGTTTGTTAAGTTCAATTGGCGCTTGGGTCAGTCGAGTGCATTCCACTTCGAATCTCATAATCTCATAATAATCATAATCATAATCATAATCATAAGCATAGCCATCTCCACCTTCATTTCCATTTCCATACCCTCACTCACATGGACTAATCGGAGCTGCGACTCTCTTCTTTTCGTCCCTGTTCCTGCCATCATTCTTCCGCTCTTCCAGAGACCGCAATGGGCGTGTCGAAGAAGACGCAGGACAAGTCTGGCTTTGAGTACGCCATGGCCGTGATGCGTATGTGTGACATACTCCATGCCCGTCATCGTAGCATCTTCTTGCGCAATGAATTTATCTTCACATTGACCCGTTACTATAAGGAGCAGGGACGTCTGCTTAACATCATCCATGGACTGACCACGAAGGTCATTAGGAGCAAGAAGGCCGCTTTCGAGCAGGGCACACGTGGTTCGCTGGCACAGAGTGAGCTTAAGGCTGCTGCACTGGAGCAGGAAGAGCGCGAGCTACGGCAACAGCAGGAGCAGCAGCAACAGCAGCAGCAAAAGTCGAAGATTGGTGGGGCAGGTGGGAAGCCGGAGCAGGGATCTCCAGTCGCAGGACTTTCCTATGGCCAGTCGGCTGGCCTCAAGGATGATCTGGATGTGGAGGACAATGATATTGGGGAAAAAAAGCGTTTGGCCTTTCTCGATCTCATGCTGGAGAGCGCTCAAAATGGTGCCCTTATCACGGATACGGAAATCAAGGAGCAGGTGGATACGATTATGTTTGAAGGACACGACACAACAGCGGCTGGCTCCTCGTTCTTCTTGTCATTGATGGGCATACATCAGGATATACAGGATCGCGTCATCGCCGAACTAGATGGCATCTTTGGCGACTCACAACGTCCGGCAACCTTCCAGGACACACTGGAGATGAAGTATCTGGAACGTTGCCTCATGGAAACGCTTCGCATGTTTCCCCCGTGCCGCTGATAGCTCGTGAATTGCAGGAGGATCTGAAGCTAAACTCGGGACCATACGTTATACCGCGTGGCGCCACCGTAACCGTTGCCACCATCTTGTTGCATCGCAATCGCAAAGTCTACGACAATCCCAATGTCTTTGATCCGGACAACTTTTTGCCCGAACGTCAGGCGAATCGACATTATTACGCCTTTGTGCCCTTCTCCGCGGGACCCCGCAGCTGTGTGGGTGAGTGTCAGTCTATCGATTCGATTAATGTTTCGATTGAATGTTTTTAAACGATTTACTGTTTTTTCGATAGGTCGCAAATACGCAATGCTCAAACTGAAGATTCTGCTGTCGACCATCATGCGCAACTATCGTGTCTACTCGGACCTCAGCGAATCGGATTTCAAGCTGCAAGCGGACATCATCCTGAAGCGGGAGGAGGGCTTTCGTGTGCGCCTCCAGCCGCGACAGTCGGGACAAGCGACCACAACCGCGGGAAGCACGGCAGCATCATAAACTTATGCATATATTTCTTTTCGCAAGTGATAGTCCCGGTTTATACAGTAATACATACATAATAATAATATTAAATAAACAACAAACACACACACACACATACAGACACACACTACTAAAGAGCGTAGCTTGTAATTATATTGATATTTGATAATTATTTGTTTATTCGTAGCAATTTCCAAGCGCTGCATTTAACATTTAACACAACAACATACAGCACACACAGACAGACAACATACACTCAACAATCCACAACAACAATTAATTATCTCTTTTTTTTGTGTATTTAATAATAATATGTGTAATGTTTTGACAATATATTTGGTGTAATATTTTGAATTTCGAGATTTCGTTTGATTCTTTTTCTTTGGGGATAAATAAATATATAAAATTTGATCAATAAATAAATATAATGCAAAGTCATATGTATTTTTAGACATATAACTAAAATTAATTTATCGAATAAAATAATTATAAAAGCTATAAGTTGAAAATAAATTCAAATTAACTAATCGCTTAAACTGTCGAGCCTACGTCCATTACGTGCTTGTAATCGACATATCGATAGTGGGTGCTGTCTGCAATACCAAGTCTGGCAACGCCGCGCAGCTGTTCGCAACGAAAGTGACACGACGACAGCCGACGACGTTGACGGTCTGGGATTTTGGGGATTGTGTTTGAGATTTGTTTTGTTTTTGTTTTCCATTCCATTCCATTTGCAATATGTCCAACGCCATTGATGAACTGCAGGCAATCATTTGCGAATTGAAAACGGAGCTTGAGGAGCAAAAAACTTCCACACGCAATGCACGCGAAAAGATCGAACGTATGTCTGCCGAGGTGGTCGATTCGAATCCCTATAGTCGCCTTATGGCGCTGCAGCGGATGAACATTGTTAAAGATTACGAGCTTGTAATCGACATATCGATAGTGGGTGCTGTCTGCAATACCAAGTCTGGCAACGCCGCGCAGCTGTTCGCAACGAAAGTGACACGACGACAGCCGACGACATTGACGGTCTGGGATTTTGGGGATTGTGTTTGAGATTTGTTTTGTTTTTGTTTTCCATTCCATTCCATTTGCAATATGTCCAACGCCATTGATGAACTGCAGGCAATCATTTGCGAATTGAAAACGGAGCTTGAGGAGCAAAAAACTTCCACACGCAATGCACGCGAAAAGATCGAACGTATGTCCGCCGAGGTGGTCGATTCGAATCCCTATAGTCGCCTTATGGCGCTGCAGCGGATGAACATTGTTAAAGATTACGAGCGCATACGTGACAAGGCGGTGGCTATTGTGGGTGTCGGTGGCGTGGGCAGTGTCACGGCTGATATGCTAACACGGTGAGTGTGAAATATTCGGTTCATTGACATTGATTTCAATTGAAATTATCTAACAGCTGTGGCATTGGCAAGCTGATACTCTTCGACTATGACAAGGTGGAGCTGGCCAATATGAACCGTCTGTTCTTCACACCGGACCAGGCTGGCCTCTCCAAGGTGGAGGCAGCTGCGCGTACACTGAGCTTCATTAATCCGGATGTGCGCATCGAGACACACAATTACAACATTACCACAGTGGACAACTTTGACAAATTCCTAAGCACCATCTCCGAGTCAGGCATGCAGCAAGGGCAACCAGTCGATTTGGTACTCAGTTGTGTGGACAACTTTGAGGCACGTATGGCGATCAATTCGGCATGCAATGAGAATAATCTCAACTGGTTTGAGTCTGGTGTCTCTGAGAATGCCGTCTCCGGTCACATACAGTTCATTCGTCCTGGCGACACGGCCTGTTTTGCATGTGCTCCTCCTTTGGTGGTTGCTGAGAACATTGACGAGCGTACGTTGAAACGTGAAGGCGTCTGTGCTGCCTCCCTGCCCACCACAATGGGCATTACGGCGGGTCTCTTGGTGCAAAATGCACTCAAGTATTTGCTAAACTTTGGCGAGGTCTCCGATTATCTGGGATACAATGCGTTGAACGATTTCTTCCCCAAGATGACCCTGAAGCCGAACACACAGTGCGACGATCGGCATTGTCTGCTGCGCCAAAAAGACTTCCAGGCACGTCCCAAGCCTGTGGTGCAACAGGTGGAGGAGGTATCCGATGAACCATTGCACGCCAGCAACGACTGGGGTATTGAGCTTGTGGCTGATGATGCACCTGCAGTGGAGGTAACTGCCAAATCTGCAGATAGTGTACATGTAGTCTCTGGGCTTCGACTGGCGTACGAGGCGCCCGACAAGGTGACTGTGGAGAGCCCTGCCAATGCAGCTGTTGGCGATGGCGCACCGGAGGCAAGCTTGGAGGATTTGATGGCACAAATGAAGTCCATGTGAACTAGCAAAACAAATTCCATACTCTGTTATTTATAAATATATTTACACATTTTTTTTACAACGGAATTTCAAACTTGTTATCCATAAATATAATAAATTTATCGACGAATGAGAACTATTAAAAGATATTGAAATTTGAAGTTGCAATTTCAATGGAAACAAAGTTATCGATAATTAATGCAGAGCAACAGCAAGACAAACTGTAATCGCTGTTTATAGGTATAATTTACAAAAATTAACGGCATTTGAAAGTGCACTTAAAATGCAACGTTATCGATAATTAGGTATAGTAACAGTAAAAAAAATTCCATACTCTGTTATTTGTCAATATATTTGTTGACTGTTGTCCAAAAATATAATAAATATATTGACAATTGTACAGCGGTTAAAAGCAATAGAAAATGTAACTTTAATGTAAGCCATGTCATCGATAACAAAATATGGAAACATCATCAGCAGAGTTATGAGAAAATACCAAATACCTTAAAAATACATTTGATATACGGTCACCCTGCATTAAACATTTTATATCTGTCGCGTTGTCAAATTGCAAAAACAAGTGTTGTAGCGTTCTTGCCAGACAAACTTTTAACGCAGGAACTAAAACAAAGCAACCAAAATGACCAAGAAAGACGATAAATCCCAACCGGCCGATGAGGTAAGTCACGGCGAACGCTAACCGGCTCAACTGAGCAGTTCGGTGGCCGGTTTCCATTTACATTTCCTTGGATTTTTTTCTCTTTTGTACACGTCAGTCGGCGCTTAGTTTAATACATATTGTGAAACAATTATATTGATATTTGCAGCTAGTGAAGGTGAACAAATGGGATGGATCGGCGGTGAAGCATGCTCTAGATGATGCCGTGAAGACCTGCCTGCTGGGCGATCGTCCGCAGTTGAAGGAACAATTTGGTTTGGTCAACACTCGTTTGTTGCTCTGCGCTTTGGCCGTTGGCGTGGCCATTATGGCCCATGCCTGGGACTTTACCCATCCATTCCCGCAATCCCGTCCCGTATTGCTGTTCAGCGTGTTGGCCTACTTTGCCCTAATGGGCGTGCTAACGCTCCACACAACGTTCCGTGAGAAGGGCACATTTGCCGTTGCCGTGCAAAAGGAGGCGGGCGGCAAATCTCAAAGGATCTGGGAGGCAAGCTCCGACATGAAGAAGTACGATGATAAATACATACTAACGCTGAGCGTACGGGATGCACGTGGACAGCGTGAACAGACCAGCACCAAGTCGTGCGCCTCCTTCATTGACAACAACGGCATCATTTTGGATCATCTGGTGGCCAACGAAGTCAATCGACTCTTCAATCCCCTCGCCGCCGAGAAGAAGGACAAATAGCTTCAACAACAGCCGCTAATTGTCTAATATAATTGTAATTGCGTGCTTTCCATCGATTGCGATGAGTTTGCTGCATTTTCTATAATTTTCTTCATTTTTCTTTCTTTTTTTTTTTGTTTTTATATTCTTACATTAAATTAATTGTAGTAAACTAATCGCTATATCTGTGCCTTATCACCCTAGAGATGGGCTCGTGACTAAAACACGAAATGTTTATGAAGATTTGCGCTTCAAAGTTGACAAGAGATCTCTGGTTCTTGGCTAGAGGTGGACTTTCATCGTGTCACGATAGGCATTTAACAAATTGAGCTTTGTTAAATGACAGTCTAGTTGCATTCTACAGAGCGAAGCATGAGCCTTATCTTAACAAAGGACTTTGACTTAAAATGTGCGAGAAAGAGAATGCCATACAATCTTATCTAGCGATGGAAGCGTGAGTCAGATCTTATGTTCTGAGTGAGGATATGATCTATTGCTCTTTAAAGCGTGAAAGACTTGTCACTAAATCAATTTACACAGTTAGAACTTCGCCTTGAATAAGTTTATTTTACTTGAAGAAATTTGTAATATTTCTCTCTAGTGATGGTTGCGTGACACACATTACACGACCTCAACCGTTACATTGAGGAAATGCATAAGCGATAATGATTTCCGATCTGTATCTACATCCAACTATGCATGTGTAGCTTCAAGAGAGGAGTTTTTGTCTAGCATCAACAGATAATTCGTGTCACGACACGAACTTATACATTACACTGAGGAGCTAATATAAGAAAGACATAAAATTCGATGTAAACTACAGATTGTGGTGGGATTCAATAAGACTTAAACTACTCTAAGTAAGAATATATCTGTCTATGTTTGAACATATTCGAGATAAGTACGAGGTGACTCGTGTCACGACACGACCTTATGTTGTGCAACTTTATTTGATCATATATTTATATACATTTTAAACTCTTATATGCCACGATCTGACTACGTTTACTGATGAATCTCTTGCTCTAGAGATGAGAGCGTGCAAATATCGAAAGTTGATCGTGTCACGAGCAACTTACGATCAAAGGTGGCGAGAAAATGACAAGCAGAGGGGGCAACAGGGATGTTTGAGTGGGTTATAATTATAGTTAAGGAGTTGGGAAATTTGTAAATTGTTTTTTGTGCATTTTCAAAGAGCTTGTGGAGCGAGAGCGAGAGAGGAAGCGACAGAGAGTGAGAGGGAGAGCGAGAGCGAAAGAGAGAGAGAGAGAGAGAGCGAAGGAACTTATAGCCACAACATGCAGTTCAATTGATCATTTTTATACAAATTTCCCCCTTTTCGGCCTTTAAAATTATATAAATTATATTTAGAAACAAGAAAAAAAAAATTAAAGTGAAAAAGCGAAAAAGCGAAAAGTAGAAGGACAAAAAGGAGCACGAGGAGGAGAAGGAGACGGCGATAAAGACAGTGAAAGAGACGTAGTTGAGGACAGCGAAAGAGACGCAAATAGAGACGCCGAGAGAGAGAGAGAGACGCAGATAGCGACGTTGATAGAGACAGAGCTAGAGTGTAGGACGTGGAATGCGAGAGATAGTTACATTACAGATCGGCGGTGCCGGCAATGCAATTGGCGATGCGGTAAGTAATCCAAAGTAATCCAACGCATCAGCTTGCTTGCCCTGGTGCACATTAACATGAAGATCTTTTGCTGCTCCAACAGTTCTGGCATGTGATCTCGCATGAGCATGGCGTGGATTATACATCCGGGCAGTTCAGTGGCACAAGTCGCCTGCAATTGGAGCGCATCAATGTGTTCTTCAATGCGACAGCGACGAAACGTTTCTATGCCCGCACCATCATCATTGATACGGAAGCCAGCACCATACAGCGCCTCAATGCGAGCAGTCAATTGTATAGGCCGGAGAATTTCGTTGCTGGATCGGAGAGTGCCGGAAATAATTTTGCACGTGGCTATCACACGGACGGCGCCGAGATACTCGACCAGGTGCTGGACAATACGCGACGCGAGGTGGAATCTGTGAATTCCTTGCAGGGATTTCAATTATTGCACTCAATTGGCGGCGGCACTGGGTCCGGGTTGACATCGCTGATCATGGAGGCGCTGGTGGAACAATATCCAGATAATTTGCTATGCAATTATGTGACGATACCGTCACCGAACATGTCCCAGGTGGTGGTGGAACCATACAATGCATTGCTCAGCATCCCAGCGTTGGTCAACAATTCCCATTTGACATTTTGCCTGGACAATGAGGCGTTGTTCCAGATCTGCAATCGCAATTTGAAGATACAAATGTCCGGCTACGAGCACATCAATCACATTGTCGCCCTGACCATGTCCGGCATTACGACATGCCTACGATTCCCTGGACAATTGAATGCGGGTCTCCGCAAGATCTATGTGAATATGGTGCCATTTCCACGTCTGCATTTCCTTATACCGGGCTTTGCACCGTTGGTCACCTGCAAGCAGCAACAGTTTAGCAAGGGCACCGTCTCCGAGCTCGTCCAGCAGATCTTCTCCAGCAATAATCTGCTGTGCGCCATCGATCTTCGCAAGGGTAAACTTTTGACAGCCGCCGGCATCTTTCGTGGTCGCATGTCGCCACGTGAAGTGGATCAACTGATGACCGGGGTGCGTAACAAGAATCTCCATAACTTTGTCGATTGGATACCCAACAACATTAAGACGGCAATCTGTGATATTCCACCACGTGGCCTAAAGATGTCCGCCACATTCATTGGCAACACGACAGCGATACAGACGCTGTTCCAGCGTCTCCTGGACGGCTCCAGCATCATGCTGCGCCGCAAGGCCCATTTGCATTGGTATACCGGCGAGGGCATGGAGGAGCAGGAGTTCATCGATGCCCAGGAGGAGCTACAGGCCATCATTGATGATTATCGTGCCAGTGGAGATGCTGGGGATCGCAATAGCGGCACTGGCAGCAACGATGATGGCGATGACGATGGCGCTGCCGCTGCCGCTGGCCCGCAATGCACCTATTGTGCAGATTGAGGCGGTTTGGGATTCCCCCTTCCCTTCACCCCGATCACTCCTTAGCGTTGTTTGGCAATAAAGTCCTCTGTCTTGGCAAACGAAATTTGTGTGTTTTTTTTTTTTTTTCACTGCCGGATCTGTTAAACTTGAAAGCATGCCAGGCATGCCAATGATGCAGTGCATCCTATTTATAGCTGGCCAAAGTTCGTTGCGTTTTGAGTTCAGCGGACTCTCGGACTCGGACACGGACACGGACTCGCATGCCGGCTTATGGGCAAAGGTGCCATGGTGTGGGCTATTAATAAAACGCATAAATGTATGAGCACCCGGTCTGATCCAAAGGTTTTTGCACTTGGCTGCTTGCTGCTTTCTCTCTCGCTCTATCTCTCTCACAGCTATTTTGGTTTCCTCGCATTCCTGGGATGCCTGCGTCTCCGAGCGTACGACAACCAAAAATACACACACACACCACACACACACCACACACACACCGCACACACACTCACATGAAGGCGGCTGGCTGCTCATGAAAATGCAGCGCAAGTGGAGCACGCATACATAAATGCATATAAATATAAACATAATGCAAATGCAAATGTCTAAATTAAGAATTTATAGGCGGCGCCAATTCACTAAAGGGGCGGCATCTATGTTTAGGACCATTGCGACGCCTAATGCCCATTGCGTGTCAAGATTCCGTCAAGTGTGCAGCCGCAACTGCAGCGCTCATTTCAGTTTGTTCTCATTTTCAAATTTCAAATTTTCAAGCCGCACCGCGCAACGCAGTGTTGATATCTTCAAGCGCGCTAAACACACACACAAAATTGCCACAAGTTGGCACGCATGCGTAGTTGTATCGTTATCGGCAACGTAACAGTGCCAAAATGAGTTTCGATTAACTCTGTTTATTCAATTGCAATATGAAACATACCTGTCAACTGAAGTTCATACACTTACAATGCTGTAAAATATTGTTCAACAGCGCATAAGCAGTAAATCGATGAATAACTTTACAAGCACCATAATACAATAATTCGATATATGCGTGCTACTTAACATTGCGTTAACAGCTGTGACGGCTTATCGATTATTCGCGCCATTAAGCCCAATTTGTCATCGATAAGTCAGAAGCAAAAACAAAGCCGAACGAGGCGGACGTGTGACGCTCGGTGCGCTTAATTGTGATTTGTAATTCGTGGTCGCCTGGTGTGTGTGTGCTGGGTTTGTGATTTTGTTATCCGTCGCTTGCAAGTTGACTTTACCGATTACCACGAGTGTTTTTGTTTTTGTATGTTTGTGTGTGTGGTGCTAACAAGTACAAATTCAAACCATTTAACAAATCAAATGCGCGCTGCTGCAACATAACTTATACTTTTTTTTCGCTGCTTGCGTTTCGTTCGCGCTTCGCGTTTAAATCTATTTGAATATTTCGACTACAGCTGCACAATCGCATAAGCAGTTTATATATCTATAAATTTACTTATTTTTTTTTTTGTGTTTTTTTTTTAAGTGCTAAGTTGGACACACACATACAAACAAAGCAAAAGCAATAGCAATAGCAACAGCAACAGCAAAGAAGTTGTGGTGAGCTGCGCTGCTACGGCCGAAGTTGGCAGAACACGACGACGGTATACACCAACACAACCAGCATTGAGCATATACATACACAATCCAAAAACAGATACAGATGCAGCAGCAAGTAGCAACAGCATTGACAAAATAACGTGAAACGTGTTGTGTTGTGAGTTGTGTGAAATATTTGTGCGTGTGCCGCGTTCAATGCAACAATTTGTAAATGGTCTTAACACTTTTTTAAAAGAAAGAAATTCAAAAACAAAAAAAAAATAGTGGCAACACACGCAAATCGAAAAACTACAAACAGCAAAAACACAGCTAAGAAATTTCCGTGGCCGTTGTTGTTTTCGTTGTTGCCTTTGCTGCCTGCATAGTTTTGGCTGCAGCATCCCTAGTGCTGTCACGCTTCAACACACAGGCTGTTGCATTTGCGACGTCAACAGCGCAGTTCAAAAGGGCGCTGGAATTTCTCGGCTTCTGTTTCGTTGTCGAATGTTGTTGCTGTAGCTGTTGCTGCGGGCAGTGTGACCAAAACTTTGCGAAATGCGCGCGCGCGACTCCTGAGTTGTTGTTATTGTTGTTTACGTTCACGTTTAGTTGTTTTTCTTTTTGTTTTTGTATTTATTGTATATGTTATTGTTATATGTGCCACAGTTTGAATTTCGCGCCGTCGTCCCGCAACCGCAACTGCAACAGAAGCCTCTCCCCGTTTTCCCCAACTAAATAAATTAATATAAAAATACAAATAAAAAGAAAACAAATTCAAACTAAAGAAAAAGAAAAGCACAACGAAAAGCAGACAGCAATCCAAATAGAAAGAAACCAAAAGAGAGAGAGAGAGAGTGTGTGAGCAGCTGCAGCTTGAAACATGTTTACCGAGGAGGGCATCTTTTCCATAGGCGATGGCCTGCTGGACGTTGATGCCGAGCGCTTGAAGGGATTACTTGTGCCGCATGACATCAACGAGATCTACGAGGTGGAACAGACGCCGTTTGCCAGGTGAGTGAGAAACCGGAGCACAAAACGTGTTTTCTTCTCATGTTTTTTTTTTTTTTGTTTGTTTCGTTGTCTTCTTCTACCACGGCTGCCTCAAAAAGTTGCCAAAAAAGCGAAAACTGCGACGACAACGAAAACGTCTGCAACATGTCCAGCGACAAGCACAAAAATGCTTAAAGAAAGTCAGTCAGCAGTCAGTTTATACATATACATATTTATATATGTGTGTATTTTTATTTTTTGGGTTGAAAACTGAAAACTTCTGCGCAGGCGCAGCAGCCGCTGTCGCAGACGCAGTCGAATTCACTGAAAAAAACTTGTTTTTATTTTCCTGTGCCCAGTCTGGTAACTCTTCATGTGTGTGTGAGCTTCTACTTCACAAACATACACACACACATGCATGCGCAAAACAAACTTGCATTGGGCACAAGATTGTTGTTGTTGTAGCTGTCTTTGCCTGCCCTTGTGGCATTTGCCTTTGCACTACCAACAACAACATAGAGCAGCTGTTCCCGTTTACCGCCGCCGACTGACCCTCGCTTCGTTTTTGCATTCAATTTCGCCTTCGCCTTGCATTTAGCCCGTTTGGACTTTGCATCTCCCTTGCACACGCACTTGCGCTTTGCACTTTAGCACACTCTCTCCCTCTCGCTCTCTTGCATTGGGCCCTCGCTGCCCTTTGTTTGAGACTGTGGCTACCTTTTCTGCTAGATTTGCATTTTTGCTCGTTTTTCATTATAATTTGTTTTGCATTTCGCTTTATGCCTTTTCCGTTCCGTTCCGTCATCAACATCATTATGATCGTCGCCATCATCATCATTATCAACAGTTCGCTCATTACTTTTTATTTGGTTTTTATTCAAAATTGTCTCTTCCCCCTTTGCCCCCCCACCCGTCAGTACAACTGCAATTTACATAAATATTTCTCCGCTCTTCTTCTTATTTAGTTGCGGTTGCGCTTCCTCAGCAGCTTCCTTGTTTGCCCCTGACCTTCTCGCTCGCTCGCTCACACTCTATCTCTGCCGTCTGCCAACTATTCTGACAGCTGAAGTTAAAGCGAGTGGAAGAGAGAGTCAGTGAATGAGTTAGCGTGTGGGGGAAGGGGAGAAGAAAGGAGCAACACTAGCACTTGAGACGACGCCTGTCCCCCACATTGTACTACACTTCATTTCTCCTCTTCCTTTTGCACTTCTCTTCACACTAGAAAAAATCATCCCAAGTGGACTGACTGACTGTGAAGGTCGTTCGCTTCGCTTCGTTTCATTTTGTTTCGCAGCGAGCTTCACTTTGCTTTGCATACACACTTCTACCGTCTCCCTCTTTCACAAGTTTAGAACAACAGCAACAACAAGAGAGGATGACAGACAGCCCAGACTATCAGTCACTCTCATAAGCTGAAAGCTATACGGCAAATGCCTTATCTACAGCTCGTGTGGCTTTAGAATTCCTGATAAGAACTCTATACATAAACAATTTTATCAGCTATCGATGGTTGATTTCGTAAGTGCACAAACGAAATACGAAATATGAAACACGAAATAACGAAGCACAAAAATTGAAAAAATAACAAATCCAATATAGAAGAGCGTGTAAAGAACGTAGCACAACATTTTTGTCGCACGGCACAGTTATGAAGCCCATTCAATATCAAAAGCTAATCATTTCAATTGCTTACCTCAATTTACAGTTAGAAAGCTGATCCTTCGCTTTTGTCATGTGCTTAAAAAATTCAATACAAATGGAGAGAAGTCAAAAAAAAATTGCATATAGTTTTCAATTACGATAATTCACATTGCAAAGTCAACAAATGTTATTTTATATTATTTTATTTGTTTAATTTATATAAAATATGCAAATAACAATTTTGAAACAGCTGTGTCGCACTTACTGTACTTAAGATTTGTTAATTATATTAAACAGCTGCGCGTAAATTGCGCTCTGCGTCTAACATTTGTATATTACACATGTTTATGACTGATATTTGTTGTTAATAAACAGACAAAATACTTATTTAATTGAAAGTTGTCAATTGCTCATGATAGGCAACGCATTCTAATATGATTATTTACCATTGAGAGCAATAGTACATCAATACTCTGGGAGAAATGCTTCTTGAATCAATCATATATAGGCAATTGAAAAGTTTATGAAGTATAAATGTTTATATAAAACAATTGGTTTTACATCCCAATTCATTTACTTATTTAAAAGTTTCTTAAAACAAATATAAAAAATATGCCTGTTTCAAGTGAACCCTGAATTTCTTACTTAAATTAAGTACAAAAAATTGCTGAAAGTTAGATAAGACTGTTTTTACTTAAGTTTCTCAATGCCAGACTTAATTTAAGTTTTCGTTAAATATGATTGCTTACCAATAGCTAAAAAAAACGTTATTAACGTAATTTGGTCTAAAAAAAAAGCAAAAAAAAAAATGCAAATAAATATCTTTAAAAATATTGATGATTCAAGATAAATATGAAGATTAATGAATGCTTAATTGCTTTAAATAATAGATAATAAATCTATGCTCAAAACACCATTTAGCAGATACTTATATCTAATATCTGTCGTGTAGAGTATTTGTAGTTTCGTTGTGCTTGCTTAAGTTTCATATAATTTCACTTGCATTTAATTAAATTTCGCCTCTTTAGCAAAGTTCTGCCCGACGGCTAAAGTTGTTTCTGCTCTTTTCTTTTTATATTTTTTTTTTTTTGTCAAACCTTGTTTCTTGGGTTTTCTTTAACGCTTTTTTAAATATATATATATATATATATACAGCCATGGACATATAAATAGCACAAAAAAATATTCTGCATATGAAATGCTTTTTTTCCTAAGAAATAGTTTTTGAAAATAAAACAACTTTGGTTCTTCAAAGCTTAATTTAATTACTATTTAACTGATAGAGAAAAATTCATAAAAGTTTTGAAATAAAATAAATAAATATTAAAAAAATTAAGATATAACGAAAAGTGTGTGGTCACAGAAATAGCACAATTTCAAAAAGTTGCCATAATTCATACAAAAATGAGCTTTTAAGTTATAACTGCTTAATGAATTTAATATTTAATTGAGTAACCATGATTTTGAATAAGATTGGTACATCTTTGGCCCATACTTTCCAGAAGCTTCCGACATCTCTCCTTCGGAATGGAGTTCCAAGCTTCTTGGACACCTGTCCACAATTCGTCCAAGTTAGGAATTTTTTTTTTAAATCTTTACATCATTCCATAGGTTTTCTATGGGATTTAGATAAGCGCTTTGGGCCGGCCACCCCAGGACTGCGATCGATTCGTCCTTTAACCACTTTTTAACGACTCGAGATGTGTTCTTTGGGTCGATATCGTGTTGGAATGTCCATTTTACAGGCATATTCTCAAAAGTAAATAGTTCCATTTGATTTGTGAGAATGTCCACATATATAAACCGATCCATTACGCCATTAATTCGGTAGAGGGGTCCCACACCAGACCAGGACAATGCACCCCAACACATAATGGATCCGCCACTGCGCTTCATGGTCTTCAAAGTGTACCTGGGACTAAGAGCTTGGCATTTTGGATGACGAACAAATGTTTTGCCATCGGGTTCCACTTTATTTATTTAGTTTCATCGCTCCATAGCACATTTTCCAATAATTTAGACTCTTATCCCGGTGGGCCCGAGCAAAACTCATTCTTTGCTTGATGTTGCGTTTTGGCAGGTGTGGCATTCTCCTGCTATTGCGTCCAAAGAGCGACTAGTCGACTAGTCTTCTAGATACTAGTTTTCTTGACACATTTTACCCACATTCCTCAATTATTTTCTTCATAATTTCTCGAGAGGATTTAAAAAGGTCCGACTTGCTCTTTCGCACTTTGAGCCTATCCGTACAAATATCGGTTTTTCGTGGCTTTGGCTTACGATTTTTTTTATCAGTCAGATAGGTTGTGATTAACTTGACTAATTTAAGTGCATTATAGACAATTTTTCTGGATCATTTCATTATTTCGGCAATTATAATCTTCCTTTGTTCGACCGAGATACACGTTCCACGACCCAATTTAGTATGTTTTTTAGTTAATTTAATTAATTTGGTACCAAAATATGTAAAATCAAACAAAAAAGTCAACGTAAAAATTTTTTACATCAAATTTTCTGTTGCTTCATCAAAATGTGCTATTTCTATGACCATGCAAAATAATTGCCTGCAAACGAAAATTATGTGTAAAACAAAAGACGAAAGTGATAACTGTAAATTTTTTGCTTGTATACCATGAGAAAGAAAGCAATTACCATTTGGGATCAAAATTTTAAGGATAGAATGTAAAATATTGTGCAAATGATCAATGGAAATATTCTGTTAGAATTTGTGCTATTTATACGTCCATGGCTGTATATATATTTCTTTTTTCTTAACTGCAACCTGTTGTTGGGTTTGCTTTCATTTCGACTCACGATTCTACTTAGCATTTTTATTTATATTTTTTGTTGGTTTTGTTTTGTGGGTCGTCGCTTATCAACGCGCGTTTCTTGAGCGGTTCATCAAAACAAACATGACATTTTTGGTAGGTTTTCGATTGTTTTGACTAAAACGTCTCGTTTGCTCGGTTTCGTTATTTGGTCTGAACCTTTTTTTTTTTTTTTTTTTTTTTTATCATACTTTCAGTTTAGTTCGTTTAAGATAAGCGCGACCCACGAGAAGGTTTTTTTTTTTTGTTCGTTACGTTCTTTTTTTTTATTGTTTTAGCCAAGTTTGCGTTGAAAATTTGCAAATTGCGAATTGCGATTTGCTTTCAACTGTTTTACTGTGAAAAACGTCCGACATTAAGTCCAATGGATCATGAATGGAACAGATAAAGAAATGTGCTGTGTGCCCGATTAACAATGTACACGCACTTGATGATGAGAAAACGAGAAAAAAGAGGAAGATAAATTAGCAGGCACAGTCAGAAGAAGAAGAAGAAGAGAAAAGAATACGATAATTGATGCGGCAGTTAACTTGAAGCCAACCAGCGATAGTTAAAGCGGAAATGTCTTTAGGAGCAGTTGCGAAAACAAAGATTAGTCGACTGATTTGTGGGTTGCCCCACGGATTCGCACTCATATTTGTATCTGTATTTGTATCTGTATCTGCATTTGTATGCAAAACTTAAGAAAACAACAGAAGATTAAAAGGGGAAAAAGGGAAAATTACCAAGGCAAGTCATTTTCGAAGAAAAGGTTGAGAAACTTTTGCTGGAAGTATCTTATAGTCATTAGATGAATCAAATATTGAGATAACGCAGCTAAAAATTATTAGATGAATAATCTAGGCACCGAAAATTATTCATAATATGTTGAAAAGCTGCAGCGTATGCTCAATAAAATAACGATAAAACGTCAATAAACGATAAATCGATGTGCTATCGATAATATGACGCATTGAACCCAAAGTTTATACATAATTTTTAAATCGATATCTATTTTATCAGATAATCGATAACTTATCGATATTTGCACAATCTTCACTCGATAAAATGAAGCAAAAAGTATAATTTCAGCTCAGTTGATAACCGTCTCAATCTATTCACTATACATTTATTTATAATCATACAATTATTAATCGATAACCCCTGTTTTTGAAATATTTTTGTGTTTTCAAATGATATAATCCATAAAGACCAGAGTATGTATTAAATATTTATCAATAACGTTGCGATAATAAATACAACTACTGTTACATAAACCCAAGAGTCTTGACTCTATGCTTAACGATAACATCTCCACAATTAATCGATAACCCCTAACTTTGTGGCTTATACCGTAATCAGTAAACACTTCCTTCTCAACACAATCTCAACTCCCACATCGACATAACTAAACCAGCTCTAGGTCGTTCAGCGGCAATGCCCACAGTCAATACTCCTTAACGTGTCACACAATGTGCTCTCATCTAATAATAATAATATCGAACTGAAATCAATCTTCCTGCCCACCAAATACAATGGCAAAGCGTCAGGCAGAGAGACATAGAGAGAGAGATAGAGATAGAGAGAAAGGGATGGAGGGAGATAAAAACTTGTTTCGTTGACTCTTTGTGAAGTGTCTTGAGCTCTTGAGCTGTAGAGCTGTTGAGGGAGGGCGATTGAGGAGCCATAGGGAGCTGTGACACTCTCTTCATGGTGATGCTGGCGAATGTGTTGCAACTGATACTTAAACTTACCACTTGGCGGCACCGCCAGGCGTCTAAGATTACCCAACGAATCCACTTTCCCCAACCAACAAACGACTGAGCGACTGAGTGAATGAGCTAACCCAAATTAAAGCTGCCGACGAGGGTTGAAAGACGTCATTATTTTTAGACAGAGACATATTTGGAGGAGGACTGTCTCTCCCTCTCTCGCTCTCTTTTTCTGTGAACCTCGCCCACGCACAAAGTTGTTTGCCCGAAAACAGAGAGAGAGAGTAAACAAAGGGAGAGGAAGAGAGAGAGAGAGAGAGTTGAAAAGGCACCCACGCAACATTGAGTGCGTCACAAAAACCGTCAGCTGGTTGCCTTCATTGTCCTGCTCTTTTGGGGTTGGACTAGGCCAATCTCCCGTTATTATGTTTGCATCATATTGAGGTTAGGTTGAGCTGTTTGTAATACAGTAAAGCAGCTTTTTCTCACACAATTGCTAATTGAATTGTAATTTTTGTTAAAGCAAAAAACATGACATTATGCAAGCGAGCTCTGTGCTCCTAATTTCCAATTGAAATCCGGTCAACAACAGACAACAAACATAGCTGGACAATATGCCAAGTCCAAGTCAAAGTCGTGCTCAAAGTGGGTTCAAAAATAAAATAAAAATTATCTGAGTCCAAAACAGCCTTATTTGTGTGTGTGTGCTCGTTGCCATATAAATTGGGGCATAATCCAGCAACAAGCACAACAACTTGCATTTCATTTATATATATATATATCTATATATATATATATATATATTCGATACATCATTCATTCAACAACTGGAATCGCATACAATGTCTACAAAGTGCCTTAGTGTTCATTGATTGACGTTCACAATTGTCAAATGGTTACATTTTTGCTCCATTTTATTTATTTTTTACTATTTTTTTTTTTTTCTTTTTCTGTTTAGCAGGTTTTGGCCAACTTCAATAACTTGTGCCTCGGTTGTGTGGTCGGTCATTAGTGGTATGAGTTGTGACAGGGAGAGTATTACGAATACCGAGCTATGGCATTCCATAATTAGGTGACTAGGGCGACAAAACCTTCTTATGTTTTTAAAAATTAATTAAACCTGTCAATCATGATAGCATACAGGACCTTAAGAGCTGTTTACTCTACAGAAACTAACAGACTGCAGATATACCCTGTATTAGTGTGTAGCTAAGTTTATATCTGTGCTTAAACTTCAATCACAGTTCAAGCAGATGTCTATATATACTTTTTTCAAGTTATAATTTAGTTAGTATAATATTTTGCTATAAATAATAATAATATTAAAATTAATTGAAATAAATTTGCTTCTTTTTCTGCCTTTAACTCAATCAAATAATTTTATTTTATACCAATTTTATTATTATTAATTTAATTTCTTTCCTAAACTTTCAACATGTGAAAATGTTGTTTCGTTTTTTTTCTTACTTAAACAAACTTAATTTTGCCATGCCAAGAGGAAGAAATGAGTTAATAGCAACTCTTAAGATATTTGATTGCTTGGTTAGGGCTTTAAGGCAGATTGGGAGGGCACTCCTTCTAAAAACCGCAGGCAACATTTTGGCATTTGTTATTTATGTTGAAAGGTTTGCACTTGTTGAAATAAGAAAACGACAACACACACAAAAAAAAAAAAAAAATGAAAATAAAAAACACAAAATAACCCAAACACATGCCACATATCCCTACCTACCCCTACCGCCTAAGCAAAGCAATTCAATTCGCATTCCACACTCACACTTGTATTCACATTAACATTCACATTTGTTTATTTGTTAGTAGCAACAACTAAGCAAATAAACGGCACACGCGTTTAAAAACGCAATCGCGTCTTTTTCACGCGTTTTGTGTATGCTTGCTGTAGGTGTGTGTGTGTGTGTGTGTGTGAGTGTGTGTATGTTCGTGCGTGTGCTTTGTGGCAAATTTGATGGTCCCTGTTGTGTGTTTACAATATGTTTACGTCTTGTGGTCACTTTTAACTACCGCCAAGCCACCATTTGTGGCTTTTTCTGCCCAAATGGCTACAAAAGACACAAAAAAAAAAAAAAACAACAACA
The DNA here is from genome assembly GCA_018901825.1 of Drosophila funebris. Classification (NCBI taxonomy): domain Eukaryota; kingdom Metazoa; phylum Arthropoda; class Insecta; order Diptera; family Drosophilidae; genus Drosophila; species Drosophila funebris. The sequence continues at coordinate 3,388,588 of JAEIFK010000454.1, forward strand.
AAATGACGAATGCGATTTTTACCAAATTCATTTTCAAATTGCCATTTGGCTAATTAACAAAACACAACACAACACACAACAAAACGCAAAACAGTCGCTGCCTGTTTTAATTTATTGTTATTATTGATGTTGTTTCTTGTTGTTGTTGATGAACTCATTTTAATTAAGTTTTTCCATAAACAAAATTAGTTTTCGCAATGAAAAATTAAGGAAAACAAAGAGTAACAAGTTGTTGCAGTTAATTAATGTGCTGACAACAACAGCAGCCACAACAACGTCGTCAGCAACTGATATCAAAAAATCCTAAAAAAAAAAAAAAAAAACGAGAGCAAAACAGCAGAAGAAAGTGCAATCAACAATTGTTATTGTTGCCCTACAACAACAACAATGTATAAAGTGGCACGCAGAGATATCAGCAACAACATGAACAACAACAGCAGCAACGTCGGCAACAACACGAACAACAACAACGGCAGCAGCATCAACCAAGCTGAGCGGCTTATCAAAATGTAAACATTTCCTTGTTGTTGTCTTTTCTCATTGTTCCTGTTGTTGCTGCTGTCGTTTGTAATTTCACACTGTTGTTGTTGCTGTTGTTGTGTTGCATTCGCCCTTTGCTGGTTGCAACACAATGTTCATGTCTCTTCTGACCAAAGGAAATTAAAGATATACTATCTACTATATATCCCCAGGGCGAGAGAGAGAGAGCTTTTCCCCAAATCTCATTAACTGAATTCAATTTGTTGACCACAGCAGCTGCCGTTTCCCCCCTTAATGCCTCCCTTCCCTTTTCTCTGTCACGCATCCTGACCAAAAGGTCAGCAACCCTGTCGTAACCCTGCCGAAAATGCAACCCCAATTGCTATGGTCTCCCCCGTCATCTCCTCCCTATACTCATATATCTTTCTTTTCCCCTAATAAATATTTCTCTGTGGTTTCTACTCTTTTTGTTGTTGTTGTCCATTGAACTTTAATTGCGCTCGTAAAATGTCTGAAAAATGTCGAAATATGTCGAAAAATGTAATGTCTTCTCATACCCTTGTGATTCGAATCTGTTCCCTCTGACGTGTGTTTCTTCTTCCTCTTGTCCATTGTGATAAATGCAGCTGCGCTTAATGACCCTCCGGGAAGGGGGTGTCAGTGGTAGAGGGTTGGGGGAGGGGAAAAGAACAACAACTGACAGCTTCATTTGAACTATGGCCAAATGACACGTCAACGCGAGACAAACAAAAATATTGGAAAACAAAAAGAAAACACAACAATGGAAAACAATGTGTAGAGTTGCGCATAAGACAATTGTTTGCTATCGATTAATTATCGCCAAAGTGTGTAGAGCTGAGTTGTAGTTCTATTTACGCATAGTTGTCAATTTAATTTGCCTATTATAATCTGTCAAATGGATGTGCCTAGAAATGACTCGAATAAAAGCTGAGAGCTGCATGCTATGTTATCGATAACTCGATATAATGCATACAATTTTAAATTAAGTGTGAAAGCTGCATAACACTATGTAATGCTCGTAGTTTTAAACTGAAACTAGTGGGAAAGGAATAAGTTAGATATTTTTTATAAAAACCGATAACTAGAATTAGAGCTGACAGCAGCATTGAATGATATCGATAACTTGAATTATATCTCATAATTGTGAACTCAAACTTAGGTGATCTTTATTATTGGTGCAATTAGTACAATTGTTGATCGATAACTCTAACTAAAGCTAATAGCTGCAATCTATGTTTATCGATAACTTTACTTACGGCACAATTTAGTCGACTGGACTTGATTTAAATAATAATATTTGAATCATATAAATTCAATTAATCTGCCTATCGTTACAAACATGTTATCGATAATTATACTTAATTTTAATAATTTCAACTTGGCTAAAGTTCTGGTATTTCTATATATCCAACAAATGTGTGTATATTAATGGATGCTTTGGCATCGATAAGTTTTGCATAGACATCGATAACACTAACTCGAGCTACCAATCAAGCGATGCATGCAATCGATTGAACAAACTAACTTAATCATGCTTTAATGGCTAACCTATTTAGGCAACTAGAAGTGTTTGTACGATAGTACATATATCGATAGTTGTACCTGCTCCAATTGTTTATTATTATTGTAACTCTTAACTGTTATTGTTGTCATCATCGCTTGCTCAGCTTTACATTCTTGCACACTCTAAACACGACAATTGTTTATTTACATAAACATAATATAATATATAGTTTACATACAATACTTGAGAAATCGTTTTCAGCATCTTTTATTTACTATTTTTTTCTGTTGTTATTTTATTTTGATTTTTTTTTTTTTTTTGCGGATTCCTCCTCTTGATGTTTGTGGAATGTCGAGGACACAGCGGGCTTTCGGTTTCGTTAGACGTATTCCTCGGCATTTAAAAACGTATTTAATGATTGTTTTTATTTTATATACAATATTTTTTTTGTTTTTGTTTACTGTTGAAATAAGTAAGTGTTTATTAGTCGACGGTTGCCTGAGCTTATTTCAGTTGTTGTTGCTTATTGTATTCTTTTGGTTTTCCATTTCAATTTCCGTTTGACGCGGCCAGCACGTCCACCTTTAACCTTTATTCTTGCCTGTGGTTTTTTATTGTTAGTCAAGGTCGACTCCAAACCACTGAGCACAGCTCCAACCACAACGCACCAACGCACTCGGCCTACTGATTTACCTATAATTAAGGCAAGAGAGATAGAGAGAGAGAGAAGTTTGCTAAGAGACGCTGATTGGCAATGGCCTTGAAATTTTTGCATTGTAAGGCAACTTTATGAAGATATTTCCTCCCCCCGCACTCCATAATGATAATAATGCCGTTAGTTTGGTTTAGAGCGGAAATGTTGCAGCCCCTCCAACTTGCAACTCTCAACTACAGCTCATCTTCATATTCATCTGCGTTCTATTTCGGGATGCGTTTTTATAGCGTTTTAATGGCGTTTTTTTTTTTTTTTTTTTTTTTTTGCAGCCATGTGGCCACATGGTGCAAGCGTACGCTTCATTTCGTTTCTTTTGAATTGAATAACATTTTGATTGCCCATTTCCGGCCAAATGAAGTTGCAGCTTGACCCGATCACTAACCCCCCACTGCCCCCCCTGGGCTCTTGCCCCATCCCAACTGTATCCCCATCAATGGCACCACATGTAGCATCCATGCATGCTTGAGAGTCTTGTGAGTGTTCAAGTCTGTCTAAGGTCAAAGTGTCTGTGGCTTCTGGTTAACAATGTGTGTATGTTAACATTCTTGTATTGTTGTTACTGCCTGGAATTTTATCTTGGCCAAACAGTCAGACAGACAAAATGAGGCTAAGGGTGTCCCCCCCAACTCTGTGGCAAACACGGTAACTTGGTTACTCGTCGGGTGCTTCACCAATGCCTCTCGATAAGATAAACGCGATTTGTTCTACGTATTTGCTAAGTCCATACAAATACCCCTATGTTTCACCTCATTCCCCACTCTCTCACTCTCTCTCTCTTTTTGTTGTTTTATCGTCACGTACAACGTTGGTTTTCCGTTCCATTTTGTTCCGTTTCGTTTCGCTTCCAAAAAGGGGGTAGGGAATGACGCATATGTAAAAATTCAAATGTCTAATCAGCTAATATTTCACAAAGGTATTCCAAGGTAAATTACGCTTTGCTTTTTACAACCAGCCAAATTCACAGCTCGAGTGCGAGATCGTTAACAACAGCGTGGAAAACCCACAGTTTATTTGCTGTTGCAGCGAGTAAAACTTGTAACGAGTAACGAGATGCGCAATTACTAGTTGAATGTTTTACATTTTACTTTATTCATAAATCGATGAAAGCAAAGACCTTGCCTATGCGTTAGCTTTATACTCGTTATTTTGGAGAAACAAACGAACATTTTTTTTTATTATTATCCTCGTTATGTTCAAAGCTGCGAGTGCGTATTGCATAGAGCAGCGAGATGCACAATAAGCAGAAAGCAAACAACAAATGGAGCAACAGCTGTTTCATGCGTTAGTATTAGACTCGTTATGTTTAAAATAACCGAGTAACCATTGTAGCGATTAGCGTGTGCGATGTGCATTTAGTTAATTAAATAATTAATCATAATGCGAGAAAACGCATATGTTTACCATGTACATTTAAAGAATCGAGTGTACAGATTATAACGAGTGGCGAGTAGACACTAACGAGTAGCGAGTTGCGGGTTTACAGCAACTAAATAAACACGCGAAAGGGCACACTTTTAAAGCTTATGCAATGGCCATAAGAGCAAAACCACAACTACAACAACAACGACAACAACAAATGCAACTGAGAACCGTTAAAATTAAAATTTCAAATTGCCGTCAACAGACCAAAAAGTCAGAAAAAAAAAATAAAGCCAGCAAATCACACACTCCCCCGAAAATGCAAAAAAAAAAAAAAGAGAAAAATTAAAATCGAGAAGAAAAACCCAGTGAATGTTCCATTTTCATGTGCTTGTGTGTGTGGAAAATGTGGAAATAACTGCAACAGACGACGACGACGACAACAGTTACTCTTGGGTCAACATGGGTTAAAGCCGCCTGGATAATGACAACAACGGCAATGGCTCCATGTCTGCCACTTCCTCTCCCCATCCTGCTTCCCCAGCCACTGCAACATGTACAACAAACGATGTCACGTTTTGTTGTTGTTGTTGTTGTATCTTTTTTCTTTTTTGGCTCTGATGACGAAAATTAACATAAACATACGAAAATTATAACAAAACAAGTCATAAGAACGAACAACGAATGGAAAAAAAGAAGAGAAATACACACACGATGCGGCAATAAGAAGTTTATTTACCTCTTTGTTGTGTGTATGTGTGCGTGTGTGTGTCTTTCTGTGTGTGTGTGTTGGTGTTGTGATCCAATATGGGCAGCCGCACCTCCCACAAAACAACTGCCCATCCACCCTCCCCCACTTCTTTTGAGTGACCAAACCGAGCTACGATCCAAATACGATCCAAACACGATCCAAAGCGATTCACGTTACGCGTTACGAATTTTTGGTGCTTTTATTTTTTTTGCTTTGCTTCTACTTCTACTACTTCTTCTTCTTCTTCTTCTACATTATCTCTCTTCTTCTTTTTGGCAATTGTTCATGCAAATCACGTAAAATGCTGTTGCATTGCTGTTGTTGTTATTGCTGCAATTGGGCGAAATTTCATTTGAAGCAACGGTAAATTACACATGTGTGCATGCGCTTACCAACACTGTTGATCTTTGCACCCTTTCTGTTAGGCTTCTAATCGACAGCATACAAAGTATTTAATAATCTTTTGATAAGAAACGTCATGAAATTTGGCATTGCCTTGATGAAAACTCATAACAGTAAAAGCAATAACAACAATGCAACAGCAATAACAACAACAATAATGGCAACAACTGTTGCGCCACTTACAACGCAATTAACAAATTGAACGGGTCAACTTAATCAAGCGATTAATCGATCAATCAACTGACACTGACAAACGCCAAAGCACATTTTTTGAGCTTAATGAGCAAATGTTGTTGTTGTGGCTGTGGCTGTTGTTGTTGTTGTTGCTGGAAAGCTGCACTTCGCACTCGGCGAAAATGACAACCAAAATTGGCCAAAGCACACGACAAAAGGTGACAAAACGGGACAGCAGCAGCAACAACAACAACGGCAGCAACAACAACAACAACAATACAACAGCTGTTGTTGGTGACGCATGGAGAAACAACTGCGTTGCTGTTGTAGTTGTTGTTGTCGTTGTCGTTGGCTTTTTGAGAACATTATTTCCGTTGAATTAATTACCAAAGCAATTGCTTTTGTTGCTGCTGTTGCTGTTGTTGCTTGCTGCTATTGTTGCTCTTGTTGTTGCTGTGACTAAACAACGACAACAAACTGAGAATCAAACTGAGCCGCCGCCTGCAATGTCAAATGGCTTGGCATTGCCATTGACAGCAAACGTGTTGCACAAAGAAAGCGCACACAAAGGCAGCAGCAAGAGCGAGAGAGCAAGATAGAGACAGAGTGAAAGAGAGAGAGAGAGAGGGAGAGAGAGAGCACGCGACACAAAGAGGTAGGGGGAGTGTAGCACAGCGGCCTTGAAGAGTCGAAAGTTGCCAATGCGAATCAGCCAACAAAAGCAGTTAAATGACAATTATGGCCAAGTTCTTGTTGTGATTTTTAGCATTGAATATGATCAGACACTCACACTTAGTTCGGCACTCACACTCACACTCACAACGTATTCAGTCAGTATTAATGCCGCATTCAGTATAAAATTCACACATATTCACTTGCAAAAAGCTACATCAGAGTAAATTATTATTGTATTTATGAATTGCATTTGATACTCATGAGCATTTAATGGCACTCTGTTTGTTGTTGAAACATTTAACGCATTATTCACTTGCCCATTGAACTCGTGAGACAGTTATTCGCTCATTTGTGTGAATAATTACCAAATTACATGCAACAATTGCTGTTCATGTTTGGGCACTCATGAATGTATTCACTCGCAATGGCTGCATTACTCAGATTTTATTCAAAATGTTCGTTTTATTCAGTCTTATTTGAAATATCACATAAATATGCTCATTTAATTATTATTCATTCTAACTTATTCACACTTATTCATTATGCATTTCAACTTATTCACACTTATCCATTGCCTTATATCTTTTACTTTGCTCATTTTTTAAAATGGAGCAAATATATGCTCACTTATTCATTATTCATTCATTCGGGCTTATTCATATATATTCATTACATTATTCGGTTACTTCGCTCATTTAATAAATGGAGCAATGCGATGCTCACTTATTCGTCATTCAGTCATCGCATTATTCGTTGCATTTGCTTATATTTATTATTCATTCACTTATATTTTAAGTTAGATCTTCAAGTGCACTCCCATTCATTCATTCACCTCACACTACACATCACTTCACTCAATTACACTCACATTCATTTCACTTTTCAGACAGATATTCAACTATTATTCAATCGCATTCATTCCATGGAAACAATTTCAGGAAAAAGAATGCGCGTGCATGGAAAAGTTTTGTGGAAGATTTTTATTTTTTTTTGCATTAGATTTGTTTTTTAGATATTTTTCAGAAATGCATTAAATTAATAAAGAATTATTTTACAATTGTATTAAATTGTTGTTACAGTTACTGTTGTTGTTATTGTTATTGTTATTGTTGTTGCAATTACTTAAATTGTTATTCAAGAAACGCGCCTCGCGATTCACGATGAAATTTGCCCACCAGCAAAGACACAATTAATTGCACATTTTTTGCAATTTGTTAAAACTAATTGAGTGAGTGCAATATGCAATATGCATATCAAACATGGGCGATAGAGGTGCCTGCTCGACGGAGGCGTGGCAGCACGACAGTCGTTTGGTCAAGGTGAACGAAAAAAAAGAGAGAACTGAAGAAAATCCATAGGAAAGCCAATGCCAAACAGATATCGATGTTTGAATACCCTTCAAATTGATCAGCTGTCATGATTTTAATATGCAATTACTGAAATAAGTGAATAATTACCATATTTCAATGTGAATTACTAGATAATTACTTGTAATTCCTTGAATTATAGCAACAAATCCAAGTGATTACAAGCAAATAAGTTTAATTACTGAAGTAGCTGTGCCTGAAAAGCACAAAATCACCATAGTTCAGCTTAAATTACTATATAATTACTTCAGTAATTATTCGGTAATTAAAACTATAAAATCTAGTAATTTAAGTGATGTCGCTTAAAAAATCGCCTTGACAATGTAATTCAATTACTGTTACAATTACAATTACAATTACTATGTAATTTAAAGTAAATGTTTTAATTACTTAGGTAATTACTTGCTAACTAAACGTTGAAATGCAAATGATCAATGTTATTTTATGTTAGGAGCTTAAGAACTGCTAGTGATTAGTAATTACTGCTAGTAATTAAAGTAATTCCTTCAAAATTAGACATTACAATGCTAATTACTTAAATAAGTGCATATTTAATATTTTATTTGTGCGAAATTTTTCAAAGTGATTCTAAATAATTTGAAATGAAGCGAATGAATTGAGTTATTTCGATGGATAAATTCATTCACAAATTAAAGCCAACATAAGATAGAGGGAGACAGAGAGGCAGAGTGTGAAAGAGATAGAGTATCAAGAATTCTGTGCCCATTGACGCACGCACTCATGTTCCGCACTATAAACGCCCCGGCATGTCAAGAACTCGGTACGTATGTATAATCGCCACAAGAGATGCAAAATATATGAGCAGAGACGAGGCAGACATGGCGTGAGGACGGGAGAGGGAGGAGAGGAATAGGTAGAGCAGTAAAGATTTGTATGCACATAGCCTGGCCACACCCTCGCCAAAAGGAATGCAAAGAAACGAATCGAAAAGAAAAGAAAACAAAACAAAACAAAATGCGAATCAAATCAAATCAAATGGGCGCCAAAGGAATGCGGCTTAACGATGCATCCGAATCTGAATCCGAATCAGAGCCAAAGCTAAAGTTAAAGCTGTGGCTGAAGCCAAAGCCAAAGCCAGAGCTAAAACCAGAACGACCACAAAATGATCAAAGTAACCACGTTAACAGCCACGATCTAGCAACCAACGAGGTCGCCATTTGCAGTCAAGGTCGTTGCCAAGCGCTGCCTTGAGCCGCTGCATGCTGCATTGTGGCATGTGGCATGGCAATGAATGGAAACTATAACTACTAGCAACTGGTCAGCTCTTCAGATGCAACCAAGCTGAACTTTAGCTACAACTGGCTATAGAGCTGCAAATGTATCTATATCTGCGACTGTATCTGTATCTAAAACCGGGGACTGTCTTAATCTTTTTTGCTGCTCAACTGCTGCGAGTGCTCAACTAATTAGCTTACAAAGCGGAATTTGCGACCACAAAAGAGACAAACAACAAGTACTCTCGTCATGTATTTTGGGCATCTTCTCAATACGCAACGATCCATCCATCTTCTTAAATCACTTGCGTCAATTTGCGTCGCTTTACACTGTTTTTTTGTTTTTGTTTTGCATAATTTGCACGCTTCAAAGCTTTACAGGAGGTTCATGAACCCTTCCGGGGATCGTCTGTTGTGTTGCAGGTACAACATCGAAGACATCTAACAAAAAAAAATAAAACCTTTGACAGACTCTCTCGCATTAGTTCAATAACCTTACCTTAACTTACCTCGGTACCCCAACCATTGTCACATATGTGTGTGTGTATGTGTGAGTGTGTGTGTGTGTGTGTGTGTGTGTGAGTTCAAGTATAATGAGCTTGTGATGAGCTTGGGAACGCACACAGCTTCCCAGCACAGCAGAGATTCCATACCGCACACATCTCTGCCATATGTCATGATCGACTGTACATAATAATTACTATCGATAACCCTATCGATAGTTTTCAATTCAGTTGAAAGTGAAAAAAGTAGTAGGATTTGTGGAAATTTCAATTGCATTTTCTGCAAGCTCAAGATCTTTTTTATTCTACAGCAGAGTACCCTTACTATAACGAACTATTGCGATGTTTGCAAGCACAATCGATATTAATCCAATCGATTGGTATATAAAGTTATGAAGACAAGTAGATTCTATAATCGAATGTTACTTTTTCTATGTATCGATTCACTTAAGAGATATAATTTTATGGAATTAATTCAATTTGTAGGGGAATACCCTTACCCAAATATAATTTTATTTTTTCTAAAATTTTTTTGCATATAATAATAATTAATTCTGAATAATTTAAATTGATTGATTGATTTATTTGAATTTTAAGTGGAATACCCTTACTCTCAGCAACATATTTGGACATTAAAAGTTCTATTAACTGTATTTTTTTTTGGCTTAGAATTCTCAACGGCTTAAAGCGTAAAATGATCGAGTAACCGAACAATAACAAACAATAAATTTGAGCCAACTTTTGTTATTGTTGTTTGTGCTGAATGTTTAACTTATTGAAAGGCATTTATTATCCTTAGTTGCATTTGTTACGCTCGCGAAGGTCGTTGCTTTTTGTGGAAGCTAATTAACAACAGCAATAACAATAACAACAATGAAGAAACAGAACAATAATAGGCATAGAGCACAACCTAATTGGTTTTTAATTATTAAAATTTATTGATTTTTAATTTGTGTGCGAAGCTGCCTTGAACTCTCTCTCTCTCTCTCCTTCTCTCTCTGTCCTCGCTCTACCTCTCTCTCTCTCTCCGTTCAGCTGTAAGTGAAAAGCTGCGAATATTTCTCGAGTTTTACTTTTTACTCTTCCTGCGCTCCCCCCTCTCAGCTCCTCCTCAATCACCCAATATTGTTTTTCCTCTCGTCTCTTGATTAATTAATCAATGTTTATGGCAAGGATTTTGTAAAGCCCAAGGCCAAGAACGAACAAAGCACAAAAAATAAATTAAAATAAAAAAAAAAGAATAATGAAAAATAAGGGGAAAAAGCGCAAAAATCAAAGAAAGAAAAATAACACGACTCAAAGCCAAGACTTGAAGACTTTTGAGGCCCCAGTTGGGCATTTGACTTATTTTTAGAGCGTAGAACAAACAGAATATCAACAAAAAATATAACCACATGGACGGCTTTTGTGTGTATTTATAGCCACAACACACACACACACACACACACACACACATACACATATACATAAACGTATGGCTAGGCACTAGGTGGGTGGCAGAGGGCGTGTCTGGCGGGGGCGGTAACGGCGCCGTTTGTTGCGGTTCGTGTTTATTTGCGCGACTTTGGCTTTTGCATAAATTAAAACTTGATTATTTGGGATGCTGGAATCTTGGGTACACATAAGCTCCCTACTCTCCCTCTACTCTTTCATTTCTTCGCTCTCTCTCTCTCTCTCTGTCTCTGTCTCTCTCACTCTACTCTATGTTTTGTTTCAAGTACGTACTTCAATTGCGTAAAAACATTGTTGTTTCCAGCATATCCTAATAATATCTTCATTATCATCATCATGATCTTTGTCGTCGTCATCATGTTTGTTTGTTGTTCCGCAATGCGGACATTTCTATATATAGTCATTTAAACAGCCTTATATAGCTGATTGATCAACAATAATCCACAAATCTTCGAATGGACCCAACTTTACAGATCGAATTTCATTTGAATTTCACATTGTGGTTTCTTTATTTAACGGTTCAACAAACTGAAAAATCTTGACATTGAACTTCTAATTGTGTGTAATTTTTCCAGCTGCCCAAAAACAAAAAAAAAACGAACAAACAGAAAATAGAAAATAGAAAAATTGTCGCGCATTATTGAGCATAAAAGTGTCTCATCTCCCCCCGCCACACTCTTCACTGAGTGAGAAGCAGAAAACAGTTAGAACCCAGGTCCAAGTTGCGGCTTATATCATGTATGTTTATTTCTTTTATTTTTCATTTGCCATGACTTGACAAGTCAATGACTGACAGTCCACACACACTATCAATCAAGGGCCAGAAAGCATAGAAAATGTTAAGGTTAAAAGAAAATTACAAACGCTGACAAACTGATCGATGGATCGATCGATTGAAGTTCTTCTATTTAATTTCTTATCATATCTGGAAGTACAGTTTACATTGAAGGGCCTTGCAGAAGTTATTATAATTATTTTTATATATAAAGTGTATATACTTGATCAGCACAACGAGCTGAATCAATAGTGTCATGTCTATCCTTTGGTTTAACTTTGTTAACTAGTTAAATTAACCAAATTTTATACACATTTGCTCTTGTGCTGCAGACAGTTTACATATTTGTCTAAAACAGTCGCATCGGATGACTATAATATAACTTAATATAGCTGGCAACAATCGGTTTTAATTTAACTTTAAGTATGATCAATTTGATTATTTCTTGAGTTAATTCAATCAATTTCACAGATTGCGTATCTTACACATCTTGCTTAGGTTTGGTTGAAAATCGTATATAGTAACGATCGGTTGTATATGGAGCTCTCTGCAAGAGTTTTCAAATGTTCGGCGTGTCGTTGATTTCTTGTTCAACTTTAACTTGTGCCTTGTCAACTTCAATATCAATTTTACTCTTCAACTCGAACTTCAAATTCAACTGCAGTCGAGCTTCAATTGTGCAATTGTTGCTGTTGTTGTTTGAGTCTAAAATCATTTACCGTTTAACAGGCTATTTATTTATTTTCTTACTTGTCAGTTGAGTTCTTCTACCTTTTTTTTACGATTCTCTTTACATTTTGTATTATTGCTGTTTGTTTTGTTAAGAATTTTCCTATTCACTAACTAACTGGGTTGTTGTTGTTGTCGTTGTTGTCGTTGTTGTTGCTTGTAGAAAGTGCTCACAATTTGTCTTACACACACACATATAGATAATAACTGTGTGTGTGGAGTTCAAAGTGCTTTAAAGTACTTTGACTTCCCACAGTCATTTGCGTCGTCTTCCTCTTCTTCTTGCTGCTTCTTCTTACTAGCTGACTTTCTGGCTTTCATGTTGTTCTGCTGTAGCTTCTTTAGAACTTGTACATCATCTTTTATGCACATTTGCCGCTTCCCTGATCTTTGTTCGCCAGTTCGTCAAGCCGTCAATTCGCCAGTTTGTCCGTCACTCGACTGCCGTTTCACAGGTTGTGCAATCTGCACTCGGCATATTGTTATGCAAGACCCTTCATGTCAGTTTAGGCTTAAGCAAAAAAAAAATATCCCAAGTATACATATATTGTGTTCTTAACGTGGCCAAAACTGACATGCCAATTGTTTAAGTAATCTCTAAGTATATGGATATATCTTAAGTATCGTTAAGTGATCGATAACTGGATAATTGTATTTTCTTTTCAATATATTCGATTGACATCTTCTTCTGGCGTCATTCGAACTTGTCGATAAGACACTATCGATAGTAATCAGCAGCTTAATAGATGATTTCTCTTATAAATGTCATACTCTCAATAGTAATATGCACTTATCGGAGTAGTTTCAGTTGAAATACTACACACGATACTATCCAAACCTAACGATTCTATGTTATCGATAGTATTACGCAACTATCGAATGTAGTTACTATCAAAACATAATATGGTGTCGTATACTATCGAAAAACGGTAATCGATAGTTTGTTGAATGACTAGCGATAATATATAGTGATTTCATACAGAATTCGCGAAGCTTCTCTAAACAATTCAATTGTCAATATGACAATCAATATCACTATCAATAAAATACAAATCAATCAGGGCTATATAGACAGACAGCCAGACGGGCATATAGACCAGGCGAAACTTCCTCAAGCGTGTGCGTCTTAGTCAAAGTCAACGTTTGAGTCCGAGCCAGTGTCTCTGGCTTATCAATAAAGCTTCATCTAAAGCCCAAACAGCCATAAAACGTCAGAGAACCAGACCAGCTTGCAGCTCCCCTCTGATCTGTGCTCTCTGATCTGGCGAACGATCGATCGCACCTCCTACATGTGAAATAACACAAAAGCAACAACAGCAATTGTATGTTCAGCATACATTTTGCTCGACAAAAATTGAACAGCAAAAGGCATAAATTTTCAGCGTCGAGAACGTAATTAAAGCGAACTATGAACGAGTTTCAAAAGGCGAACATAAAAGGCAAATATGTGCACAGAGAGACAGAGACAAGAGAGAGAGAGAGAGAGAGAGACACAGATAGAAATACAGATATACAGATACAAAGATACAAAGATATACAAACACACAAATACATATGCATATACTGCTAAAGATACAATAGCCATAGCTAAAGATACTTCGCTTGACATTTGTTGTTAGTCATGTAGCAGTTGAAACAGTTTTCAATACAATTCCAACAAAAAGACAAACTTCTTGGAAATAAACAAAAAAAAAAAAAACACATAACTGAATATGTGTGTTTGCCAAGTCAGCAAATACTTTGCCAAATGCTCATGCTCTTCGAATGTTTGATCAGAGCCAAGACTCATGACTGCAATGAAGACTGAAAGAAAACATATCTCAGTTGTGGCTGGCTATAAAATGTTCTCACTACTCGTAATAGTATATTTCATTTTCCAAATGATTGTGTATTCATCGCTCGATCTTGATTTTATTATTATTCTATGAAATTTCTTCTTCTCTTCGCAAGGTCAGTTAGTTGTTGCTTTTGTATCCGGCTGGCCAAAAGCAACAACTGTCACATTAAGTTTGATGAGCTGCGATCCGAGAGAGATACGAGATCTGCGAGTAACCGAAAGTAATCGCTGGAAACTCGAGAGGCGCTCGTTTGAAAACTCTGTGTGTGTGTGTGTGTGTGTGGCAAGCGAAAATCGAAAGAAGAAATTAACTTTCACCGCAGCAGCGACAAGCCGGCGGCAAAAAAAAAACGCTACTAAAACGCGACAGTCAAATGCGCATTAGAAGTCATCAAAAAAAGCAGCATTAAAATTGCGATCGCTATCGTTATCGACATGCCTATCGATCTTCAAGTATATGCTTGCGTCTTCAAATGTCTAAAAGGGAAGCAAAAAGAACACAGATTTGTATAGCAAGTGAATGTTTCGACCCAAAACGCCCCTGTGCAATCTTAGAAAGTTTTGATATGCCCCACGCTTGCGATATAAACATACATGGGAAACCAAATACGCAAGTATGCGAAGACAGTGGAGCGGGGAGAGGAGAGGAGAGTAGAGTGAGGAAACAAGGGGAAGGGAGGCAAGGGAGCTAAACGAGCATGCATACCAAGTGAAGGTTTTCCAAGCCCCAATGTGGCAATGAACTTTGCCACACTGCATGCTTGGCCCCTTCAAATGAATGAATGAACGGACAGACGGATAGATGGATAAATGGATGGATGGATGGTTGAATGGATCATCCAACGCACGTTTTGCTAATGACCGGCAAGCAGGCAGCTAGCTCCACTTATTAGCACTGGCTGTGATTTCTCTTTTGCATATGCTTTACATGCAATAGTGGAAGATGTCATCGAAACTTTTTATATGATGATCAATTGTTTTTATCATGTTTTTATCGATATGTTGTTTGAATAATTTCAACACAGTTTACGGAAACGAATGAATGCAATGCCTACAATAAGAAAGCGAGAGAGAGAGAGAGAGAGAGAGAGAGAGTTCATAGAATTGTCCAACTTTCTGTTCTAAGCGCTGCACAGCAACAGCAACAACTTTGTCAAAATTAACAACATCAGCAGCAGACAAAGGAAAGCTCATTGCTTTGTTGCTATTACTCTCCTTCGTTCACATATGTAAACAAATTGCATGCACACATATGCACACATACGAGAGGCAGTCGCATACGTGTGCAACCACCGAGTGACCTTAGCTCTCAACAGTCGTCAGCAGCAACGACAACTGCAGCTCGAGATCAACGCAAAGCAAAGCAGAGCGCAAAGAGAGCAAGAAACAGAGAGAGAGAGAGAGAGTACAACTGAGCGAAGTTTGCACAATGGCGGCTTGTTAACAATTTTTGTATGGTCGGTATGTGTGTGTGTCACGGCGTTGGTTCACAAAGCTCTTTTTCCTTCTACTTCTTTTTAGTAAACAAAAGACCGTTAATTGACATAGAATTTTAAGTTCGCTCGCTGTGCTTGTTATTATTATTGTTGTTGTTGTTGTTGTTGTTGTTGTTGCTGCGACACACGATCAACATGTTGAATGACTTCTCTTCTTCTTCTTCTTCTGCTTCTTCGTATTCCTTCACTTGTTGCTGCCGCGTTGTCCAAAAATAATTTCCATAATGTTTTGTGCCTGCTTAGCGGTCATATACCTGCATAATTTCTTCTTGTTTTTGTCTTTTTTCACCTCTCCCGCTTCCCCTCCCCTCCCCCATCCCACCATTCTCTATCTCTTTCTCTCGCGCGCGTTTTAGTTTAAAACAAAAGCCTCGGCCCCCTGACCCGCCCCTTACCTACCACTGTGCGTTACCGCTCAGTTCAATAGCCTCTTGAACTGCCAGACAAACGAGTGGGGCGAGGAGGTGCGCGGAGGGGGGGAATACCCTACATATTGAGTGCCATTGTAGTTGGTAACCTGCATGAATACGAATCCAAAATATTTTTACATACAAATCGACCCAAATTTATGGTGACAGCAACAAAATTCAAAATAAAAACAAAAAACAGTAACAACAACAACAGCAGCAACTAAATGCTGATTGCATGACACAACAGGTGGGCGTCTTTGCAAGTAACAGGGGGGATGAAGTAAGGGAGGAAACAAACTACAGAATTGTTCGAATTCGAAACAGAAGAATACACCATGAATCCCAAAAAGAGAACGAAATTCTTGAGTCAATCCTTAATTCAGTATTTTAAGAGTTTGTTTTTTCTTTTTCTTCTTTCCTTATCGTTATCATTTAAATCGATAATTATTAAGCGAAGAGCGAAATATCAGCTTAAGAAACCTGTCTTAAAGCAAACCTGTTGCATTTATCGATATTTTGTTTTACGTTTTTAGCAATTACAGATTTTATAGAGTTTTAATTGTACTCGCTATCAAATTGATCGAAATCTTCTTATTTCAGTTTCATTTGTATATCATTTAATTTGACTTTTTATGAGTCCGCATTTAACTGCATTATTTGTCGAATATATCGATTAATTAAAGTTTTCATTAAATAAACGTTATTGATGCCAAATCTATCGTTCAAGTATATGTGCCGTATTATTGCATAAATGTAAAAAATTCACGTTATCAAATTAAAATTAGAAATTGTCGTTCAATTACAATTATTAGATAATTTAATTAGCCCCAAAGATCGTTATAAATCATTAAAATAAATAAATGTAAATATCAAAAGGCGACCGCAAAGTAATAATTTATGCAGATTTGTTTTTTTTTTTTTTTGTTGTTGCTCGTGAAGTAAACAAAGCGCACATGAATGAACATGTATGCAACAATATATCGCAACAATATATATATATATATTGGAAATGATCCGTTAATTATGACTAATTAGGCGTCAAAAGCAAAAATCAAAAAAAAAAGCAAACGATTTTTTTTTTTTCGCTGTTGAGTTATTTTATTTTTTGTATGTTGTTGTTGCTTTTTTTGTTTTGTTTAATAATAAGTTGCGATTACGTCTATATAAGTGCAGGGAGTACATAAACAATCAACAATTGGAGAGGCAGTGTCAAGAGGTGGTGGGGGGAGGGGTAAGAAATGCGAATGAATCAACAACGAGTTCTGTTGACCTTTGGTTAAAATAGCAATTTATTTTATCCATAAAAATATACAGAAAAAAAAAAAACCAACAACAACAGAAAATAATGCTAAAGAAAGATAGAGCGAGGGAGTTTTTGACAGCAAGGGGAAATAGTGGGGACAATGGGGGAGATTGTAGGTAAAAATGCTAAATAGCAATTTGATTGCAAAACAAATTGAATTTGTTGCTTACTTATGGCATTAAAATTGTTTATTTTATCGAACTAGGAAACTGTGCGACATTTCAAAATGCGCTTACAATCTCAGAGTATCATAATAAAAATGATTAAATGCAAATAAAATGCAATCAAATGCTCGTTGATTGAAGGTTAGCAACAGTCATAACACACTGCATAATAGTAATAGTTATAATAATAATAATGATAATAAAAAATAAAAATTATAATAGAAATTCAACAAAATAATAAACTATGCAAATGAACTTGAAATTTATAGTTTACTTACATATATATTTTCTTAGTCATAAATAAATCTGTATAATTTGTATACTTATTCCGGAATTTAAAGTGCATGTCTGTCTGTCTGCCTGTCTGTCTCTCTGTGTGGGGGCGTGGCAAGCGTTCAACTTTCGACCCAATAACAATCAATTATCGCCTGTCAATTGCGAGTCTTGTAAATGTATCTCAAATATCTTCAACTTTTTGTCGCTGCATTATTTTATTGCAAAATTATGAGTGTTATTATTAATTAATTGTGGTTATTATAATGAGCCCCCACAGTCACCGATTGCATAATAATTCGAAACCAAAAACACAAAAAAAAACAACAAAAAAATAAACTTGTGAAAGGTAAAAAAAAATAAATAAAAATAAACAGTTGAAAGGCCAACGGCGCCACGGGAAGTTGAAAGCTTCAACTGGAACTGGAGCTGAAACTGAAACTGAAACTGGAGTCGGAGTTGGAACCGAAACTGGAAATTGTTTCAGTTACAGTTCAATAAACTGCACGGAATTCCGCTCTATTGACCCAAAAATAATACACAAACCAAACAAAACACAGCCAAAAATTGTCTATAAAACCCAAAACGAACAAAAAAAAAAAAAAAAAAAACCCAGCATGCAAAATCATTAAGCAAACAATGAGCAAAAATATATATATATGTATGTGTATATATATAAATATATAAAAAAAAAACCGCCAATCACTCAAAAGGGAGACCCAAAACGATTGCCAAAAGGGGGGTAGGCGAGGAGCTGATGAGAGGCGACGAGTTGGCCAGGCCAAGGCCAAAAACAGCAGGAAGAAAAGCTAACGCAATCGCAATCGCAATCACACATAACATATGAGACGATGCTGAAAATACTTAGCCATGGATACAAAACTACAGACAGGCCAAGGTGAGAGATCCATAGCGCAATCCATTGCCCGAGCTTCAAGCCAAAATGCCATAAAAAAAAAAAAAAAAAAGAAACTGAAAATGATCGGACAGCAATCAAGTGGGATTCATATATGTTGAGTGCCTGAAGTGATTAACAATATCTAAAGCATCGATCAAATTAAATGTATCTATTTAAAAAAAAAAAAAAAAAAAGACAAATGTCTTAATAATTGCAAGAATAGTCTAAACCGATGAATAAACTTGGACTGCAGCTTAAACTGTGGAATCTACTTAGTTTTAATTGTAAATCTATCTGAATGCTAGCTTAAGCTCAGACTGCAGCTTTAACCTAAAGTAAAACTTTGATTAAAATGCATTTGAATTCAACATTGCAAACTTCAGCTCAACGTGTAAACCTATGCTACATTCGATCTATAAAATGTTCCTCTTTATCTTCTAGCCCAAATCAAGACAAGAATCTATTTAAATTTCATCTGAAATGTAAGACCTAATTTTAACTGAGCCATAATAGGAAGTTAATTCATCTTAAGGTTACTCATAGTTGAAAACTTTGATTTAATAATCAATTTATGAGAGCAATTCATGAACTTTTGTGGTATAAACATGCATTTAGAAAATAAAATAAAATAATATAACAAACATAAATTTTAGATTTAAGCATCAATTGGCGAACTTCAACGAACTGCACTCAAACGCACAACTCAGGTTAATTTACAATTTAATAAAGTTCATCGTGTAAACCCCTTACTTAGACATGCATGTGAAACATACATGCATCTCTTTCTGCCCCGTCCTCGTCGTCTCGTCTCTGCAGAAATCGTGAGTGTTCTACAAGTTTTATTGCTATAAATTTATGATCCTCATGATTAAAACCTCCGCATATAAAATGTTGTAAATGAAGGTTTATGCCGAGAACGACAATTCTTGTGAATGTTTATGACTGATTATTATTGTATCTATATGTGCATAAATGTACATATATTTAATGTAATCGCTCGTAATCTAAACACATAAAACATCGATAATCAAACGCTTCGAGTGGGTTAATTGTGTGTGGAGAACAATAACAAGTTTCTGTAAGATTTCTTTAAGTTTAACATCAGAGAGAAATAGAAAGAGAGAAGAAGAAGAAGAACCCTTGACCCAAATTGGAAAACTCTGAGCAATTTGAAATGCAAAATGTGTAGAGTTGTGTAGATTTATTGGGCCATGTTAACACCTTGGCAGATATTTAGATTTTGGCGCCTGCTCATTGTTACACATATGTGGTACGACAAATTGCGCATACGCAGCGTGCGCCGTCTCACGTTGCTGACAATCGTTAGCGTTTGTGCTTTTTTTTTTGGGTCGTGAAACATTTGTGGACTACCTTGAACGACCTTGGCGCCGTTAAGGCGCCCCGTTTAATGACAAATCTGGCGGCGGCTGCTTTAGACAAACTTGGTCAAAATGCATTTAAAGCGAAAATCGAAAATCACATTAAACATTTTTGTTTTTTTTTTCATTTTGCTTTGCTTCGATTTTGTGCACCTGCTTCTTGTTGTTGTTGTTGTTGTTAAATTTGTTAAATGTTATTTATTTCTTCGATTTGAGCTCACAGTTGTTGTGTGGGCTTGAAATGGAGCTGCAAATGGAAATGGAGATGGAGATTGAGTTGACGATGGTGTCATCATTGACACCGAGACAAGAGACAGGCGTCCGCCCACATCCACATCCACATCAACATCCACAGGAGCCCACCTCCCTCTTGGCCAGTCTTTAAATCATTTACTCACTTTGCTCGCATCACTCCAAATTTCTTGTACAACATGTTGCAAAACCTACATGCGTCCTTGCAACTAACAACAACAAAAGACAATTTTAGCTTTCTCAAATTGAAAACGTTAGAGGCGTCATTACTAATGATCTCAACTGTGTGCTGTAAGTGGGTTAATTCCCACAATGGGGGGCGTTTCTTAGGTTATCAATAGCTATCTAAAGTTGTTGTAATTAAAAGAACTCTAACGGTTAAATAGTAGAAATAGTAGAATGAGACGAGAATTGTGTTAATCAGTTGCCATTCTACATGCAAACATATTTTATAAAGGCAACTTTCGCTGCAAAGGCAACAATAACAATCGAAATATCAAATAAAAAAAAACATAACAAATAATCAATGCCAAACAAACGATTTGTTAACCGTTACAATTTCTATTTATTTACTGGAAAGAGAGCGAGTTAGAAAGAGAGAAAGAGAGAGAGAGAAAAAAATTGTAAGCACACGCGAAATGTTTGCCAATTGCATTTTGTTTGTAGCTTGAAATTGGCTATAAAATTGCCTTTTTTTCTCTTTTGTTGTTGTTGTTGTTGTTATATATATAATTTTATTTGGTAAGACAGACAGCCAGTTTTGTGGCCTTGAACTTCAACTGGAAGCTTGCAACTTGCATTTGAATTTGATATTGTATTTGGCATTTAATTACGTTGCGCGATTTTTGGCACGCAGCGAAACAAAATCGTGACAAAATATTTGGCAAATGTCGAGCAGTCATTTGACAGCGAATTGGAATTTGTATTTGTTATAAACAAAATGCCGACTACGCGACGTCAACCAACAAACAAACTGTTTATGGTAATAACAACAACAACTGCAACAACTTTTATATCGATTTGGCAATCAAACGCTCGTCACAAATCACAAGTTGGCGCCACTAAAGTTGGCAACATTTTTTTTTTTTTTTTTTTTTTTTTTTTTTTTTGGAGCACAAACACAATGAAAATTGTTCTAGAACTGTTGCAATTTGTAACTAAACTTGGTAACATTTTCTATTGAATTTCGTTATAAGCCAAAGATATTGTCAGTGGCTTGAAGCTGTTGCCCCATTTGTTGTGGAAATTGGAAAATTATGGAAAACTTTGATAGCTCGAGTATGAAATGAAATGTCAGCGAGTTGCTTTGAAGTTTCCCTTGAAAGTGCTAGAATTTTTGGAAACTACAATAAATAGAAAATAGAAAATTTGTTAATTTCATAAATTGAAATTAATGAAATAAAAAAATTTTTGAATGAAAATATAAGCTGAAAGAAAATTAATAGTTGGGCTGAAAAATGTATAATTTATGAAAAAGAAAATCTAATTTCAATTTAATAAAAACAAATTATTATTTAGCGTCATGAAGTGTTGTATTGTTAAATAATATTAATAGAATTATTAGGTGACTCTTAGCTCAGATGAAAGACATAAAATTAGTTTATTAAAATAAAGTAAATATAAATAATAGAATATAATAAGTTATATAAGCGCGCAGTTCAGTTGATTGAACATTAACTTTGTTTTTTCTTATTTTTTTTTTTTTGTTTTTGCCATAAGAAAATAATTCAAGTTGTAGAAAAATCATTGTCAAGTCGCTGTGTTCCCCACTTTATATGGGCACATGTTGTAGGAAAAGAAATCTTTCAGCCAGAGTCGACAACAAAGAGCAAAGCAAACCAAACTGAAGCTAACTGAAACCAACGGACGGATTGACAGACAGTTAGCGAGTGAGACAGGCCAACAACAACGGGCCAACACCTATGCCAATATTATTAACGTGTTTTTGTATAGTTTTAATTAGCATAATTTACATGCAAATGCTAAATAGAATGCGAAGTAAGATAGAGAGAGAGAGAGACAGAGACAGAGAGAGAGGAACGGACGCAAGCAACCCATGTATGCAGAGAGGAGATCTGAGCTTTAAATGTGAGCAGGGTGGCTGGAACTGGTGGGGCAAGGGGGCTTGCTTCATTGTGAAATGTGTCGAGTGGTTTTGAAGTTTGATTTGACAGCTGAGACGGCAACGATTGCGACGATCTCAGGCGTGTTCCAGTGTCAAATTAGCCGCCATTATGGAGAATGCCTGAGCTGAGGAGCTGCAACAACGGCAAGAAGGGGTATGCATGGTTGCTGGTGGTGGGTGCTTGCGGGTAGAAGAGTTGTGGAGACGTGAGTAATAACAATAATAACAGTCGATGATAAATCATAAACAATAAACGCTTTTCATTACAACTACAACGTATTTAATTGTAATTGCAATGCAAGCGCACACAACAACACCAACAACAACAACAGTAAAATATAATCATAGTGAAAAAAAAAGAATATAAAGAGAGAAAAAAAAACGCGCGCGTGTTTTTGGCGCGGCGGCCACCCGCACAATAAAACGCGATCAAAGACGGCGTCGTCTCTCCAGATCCAAATTGGAGATACGCTCTCGTTGCCTGGCAAATGTCAAGCTGGGTTCTCATTGCCTTTTCCGTGTTGCCGCAGCACCAAAAGTGGCAGCAACTACAGCTGCGTCTTAAGTCGCGACCTGGCGCCGTAAAAACGCTTGCAAAACGCGCGCGACATTTGCATGCAATGGGACAAAACAGAAACAGAGTCTCAAAAACGCGTTGCAGTTGCAAATGCTGTTGTTGTTGTTGTTGTTGTTGTTGTCAAACTTCAATTAGCTTTTAACTTATAAACTTAAACGTTCAATAAATTGTTACCTCCCCACCCCGTTCCCTCTGTCTGTTTTAACAATTCACGCTGTTAAATTCCACAAATGTCGTGAAACAAGTTTCAAGTGCCGGACCAGCAAAGGTGTAGAAGAGTGTGTATGGTGTATGGGGGGGAGGGGGGCGTCTGATTTATGCATGCAAAGAGCGCAAAGGAAATAGAGTGACTTAGTAACTCAACAACTGATGCCACTGATTAGCCAGCTGATCAATTGTGGCCTAAACTGAGCATCCATTTTCCACGCGGAACTTGCGCTGTTTTCCCCACCACATTTTCACGCCTCTGTAAAAAGAGTTTCTCTTTAGAAGGCGGCAGTTAACATACAACTGAATTGATTGACGGACTGACTGATTGATTGACTTGCTGACTGGGCCAAGACTGAGCTGTTGGCAAGAGAGTGAGAGAGAACAGCGTAGGCCAAAATTGAAATTTCGCACGCGTCGCTGCCACACCGCCGGACATCAGTTGACCCGCCGTGGCAGCAACTTGTGGCAACAACAACAATATTGTAGGCTATGGCAACTTGCAACTTTAAATGGCAGTGAAAATTGATTGCAACTAACTTTGACCTCATTTTCAAATGCGAATATATCAAATTGTATATGAATCAGTGAATACAATGGTGAATAAAGCGCTGAATAGCCAGCTGAACCAACGGCAAGTCCATACAAAAAGTCGTTAAAAACTAAATAAAAATTCTAATTGTGCTTTGTCGAATTGTGAATAGTGAGTAGTAGTCATGAATGATTCGTGAGTGCCAGCTGTGTGCCTACAAGTGCTGCACTCACCGAAGCCAAGCCACCTTCATGATTCAACCAATTTGGACAGCGTAAAAAAGCCATCGCATAATCATAAAATGGTAACAATAAAAAATGAAGCAAAAACAACAATGAAAAATAATAAAAACAACAACTAATTTAGAACAAATGTTTTAGCTGCAAAAACTAAATAAACAAATAAGGAAAATATTATAGTGCTGCCATATATGTATGTAAGAGTAAAAACAGCAACAACAATTGCTGTTAATGTTGTTATTATTTCGGTATACCCTGTAAACGCAACAAAAGGGTGTAACACGCTACAGCACATATATGCATGCAATAATATAATATATATATATATATATAATATATACATATATACATAATATATATATTAATTAATTAATATTAATTATATAATATATATATATTAATAAATTAATATTAATTATATAATATATATATTAATTAATTAATATTAATTAGTATATATAATATACATATATATATCCTTAAGCTTATCGATTATTGCTTATCGATATTTCTTGCACTTGTAGCACTGCCAACTCTGTTATATATGGCAGACACTAAACGCCTTTCCGGCCTTTTTTTTTAGTTATCGCTACGTCTATCGATAACATTTTTTGTGTCACAACGTTAAGCAACTTACAAAAGCAGCCGTTATTTATCACTTAAAGTGTAATTTCACAATTTACTGGGCATCTGCATAGTCCTGAACGCTCAACAAGTGCACATTCACTTGCTTGGTTTTTACGACATTTGCTTTACAGTCGGTTAAGTCTACGCAACTGGCCAATGAAGATGAAGGGTCGGTAGATAAGGGGGGAGTAGAGAAGTAGAGCTGGTCAAAAGGCTTTTAAGTGGCGTCGCTTAGTTGGATTGCTGGTCAGCGGGGCGTGGCAGGCAGAGGTCGCTGGGGCGTCTAACAAGCGGCCTTTGTTAATTTGCCGACAACAACAACAACAACAACTATAAATGTGCAGAGGCAATATTTATTGTCTTGACAATATATTTATGCAATAATTGCATTAAAGTGGTTCCATTAATTATATTTTTGCCACGTCAAACCAACCCCTCGCCTCGTTACGATCACTCCCTCTCTTTCTCCTTGTCGCCCATGCAATTTACCTTAAATGTGGTTTGTGTCCCAACTAAACGAGTGGCGATTACACAACACAACAACTATAGCCTGGGTTCTGGCATTCACTAAACCAGCGCCCGCTGCGTTTTGACCGAATTTACAGCGCTGTTGGCCAATTTGTTTGCCAAATTGTGTTTAGTGAATGGAATGGGGGGGGGGGTGCAATGGTAGACGGCAGCCATTGCGGGTGGTCGTCACTTGCGACTTACAACTGTAGATGGGGCGTAGCCCCAACTGGGGAGGGGAGCAAAAAGTTCTCTTCGTTCTCTCAGCCAAAGTCGTGCGCCGTTTGTTCTCCATACACGTCGTCGGTGGCTGTCAATAAAAAAAAAGTAACAATAACAACAACAACAAAATCCATACAAATGGAAATAAAAAACTAAAAAATAATATAAAATTTTCATTGAGTTTCCTTCGCTTCGATTTGTTTCTTGTCTTGTTGCGCATTTTATTTAAATTGAAACTAAAACTAAACAAAAAGCAAGCGCTTTGAAGTTGCGCCGACGCCATAAAAAGCGGACATTTCTGATGTTGTTCTCGTTGCTGTTGTTGTTGTTGTTGTTGTTGCTGTTGCTGTTGCTAAATGCAAATTAAAAGACGACAACGGCAACAGTAAGAACAGCAACAACAACAATAGCAACAACAGCAAGTCACCCACAAGACTAGCGAGACCTAGTTTGCAAGAGGGAACACGAAAGAGGGACAGTGGGATGGAGTGAGAGTGAGAGACAAGCTATAGGCACTATATGGACATGTTATCACACCAATACACACACCCAACATGGAAGCGACTCTGTCAATTATGTGTCGATTCACTTGAAGCTGATTCTGCAGCTGAAGCTGAAGACGCCGCAGCCGTGACACGAGTCGGGTACATCGATTCGAGCAGATAGTTTGCCCTCAGAGTCTAGCAATCGAAGAAAATATCGAATGTAATGAATACATTTCTATAAATAATTATATGAAATGAAATCATTAATCAAATCAATTCGATATATGAGTTAACAATATATCGAATATATACATATTCATATATCGAATGTACAAGTCGATTGTATCGAATATGTATATTCATATATCGTCATACTTAATCATACATTCATTTGATAAAGTCGTTAGATTATTGTTTGCATTGCGTATAGCTACAAATATCGATTATTTATATTCATACATCGAATATTTGGTTGGTAATTCCTATATTTTATTTACATTTACAAAACGAAGATTTACATACAATACAATGTACACTTATATATCGATTATTAATATGCATGCTATCAAATAATTCTGTAATATTCGAATAATTTCGAATATTTAGTCATATATCGATTACCCTTATTCAGTTTATCGAATAGTTTTCAATTGTGTGTACACAATTCGTAGAGTTCATTGCGTGTTTTGTGAAGTTTGTGGCGCGTTTGTTGCGCCGCCGATAAGAATGTGACTTTGTTATCGTTGCAGTCATGCCATGACACGATCCCGCTACCCATTCCCCTGCACCACCCTACACCCCCCTCGGTTTGTGTGTGTGTGTGTGTGATATTGAGTGGCAGAGTGGAAACTTGCGACTTGCGACTTGGGGACTCACTCTTAAGCGACTCGCAACAACTGCGACTCTTGCTGCATTTTAATTTACTTCGTTGTGCCATTTTACGCAAATTGAGGACAGCAACAACAACAATAGCAACTACAACAACAACAACGGACACGCAATGCGGGCGTATTTTTTCTTCTTTATTTTTTGTAGTTCTTGTTATTTGATAAGAAATTGTCATTTGCCATGATTACGAGAGACGCGAAAGAAGTACGCTGACTGTGACTGTAACTGCAACTGTGACTTCAATTGTGACTGTAACACTGCTCAGCCAAATAGCGAACCTTTGAGTGATTATCTTTGTATACATAATATCTGCTTTCTTTATACTTTTCATTTATAATTCTTATTATTATTATTATTATTAATATTATTCACATATATTTTAATAATCTCTTTAATTCTTCTCTTTGCAGGTAAGCATCTAAAACTGTGCCGTTTTGATATAATGTATCAATTGAACACTGTGCAACACAACTGCTGGCAACTGGTATCTTGGGTAACAAATGTAGCCAAATTAAAAAAAAAATATTCGTATTCCTTAAATTCTTTGTGTTTAGAAACTATTCTTATATTAAAAGCAAGTTAAAATACACATTCAAAATCGAATCAATCAATTTTATCGATTGTTCGAATTACTATCGAAACCAAATTGTTCTCCATTTTGATTAGATATTCTTGTATAACCACATAAAGTCGTAATAAGTATTTCATTTCTGAAATTTAATTTAAAATCATTCGAAATATCGATAACATATCGGTATATTCAGAAGCTCTTATGCTTATCTTATTACTTTCTCGTTGATTCAGTTAAATTCTGTATATTTTATTCTTCTATTAAAAATCCAATGAAGTTTGCTTTAAGTATATAACATTAACTATCGATAACATATCTTCTTATCATTATCATTAGTTCGCTGATTCAGCTGAATTCTTATTGATATTGCCTCTTAATTGAATTTTATAAATCGAAAATTATAAGAAATATCGATAACTTATCGATATGTGCAACAGCTCTTGTGAGTGATTGCTCAGCTTCCTCATAAAATCGCATTCTTGATTTGCGAATATTTAGTTGACTTCGCTAAACTTCAAACACAGACACACCTCCACAACATGTCGTAACTCCCCAGCCCCTTGCAGCCGCTACCCCTATATGGCCTCCCCCTATTTGAGTCATTTGAATTGTGCTAATTGAATTTGGTTTGTGTGTGCTTTTTTTTTTTTTTTTTTTTTGCCAATTTGCCTGTCATCTGTGATCACGTTTTAGTTGTCTATGAGACACGCCCACCTTTTTTTCGGTTGGGATTTTAGGGGGATTACCCGATTGCCTATAGCTTTGCGCCTCGTTCTCCATTCCCCTCATCGTTTGTCAGCCGTTTGTTGCGCAAAAGCTCGTTTAACACATTTTGCCCAACAACGTTTGAACGTTTGCTAATTTGGCACCTTTTGTTGCCTTGTTTTTGTGGGTCAACGGCAATTGAAAACTTTACCAATTGCAGTTAACCAATTAGCAAGCCACAGCAGCACCACCTACATGCATTTCCACCTCTCCCGGCTACCCCAGCAGGAAAAAAATGGGAATAGGGTTTATTGTTGCCGAATCCGTTTTCACTTACACTGACCGCAAGTATTTTTACCAATGGCCAATAATTGTTGTTATGGTGGTTGTTGTTACAAAGAAAAAAAAAACCTTTAAAGGTGCAGAGCGAGAAACAGAGAGATAACGAGAGAGAGGGAGCGAGAAAGAGAGGAAAGACAGCAAACGTTGGCAATTGAGTTTCGAGCCGTCTCGTCTTGGTCTTTGTCAGTTCTTGGCCTAAATATTTTGGGCCAATCGCTGGCCGTTGCCCATCATTGCTGTCCCCCTTTCTCACCCCCTCCCCCCCTCCTGCTCTTCTTGCCCCCCACTTGACTAATGTGCTGCCGGTCGCGCTCTTTATTATAAAATAATTGACAACTTGGTGCGCTTTTATGGCCCGACGACAACAATGAGAGCAACAAAAAGTCGTCAAGTAAAAGCGAAACAACTACGACAACAGCAGCAACAACAAAATAAAATAACATGAGAGACCACAACAGAAATGAAAAGCGCGAAAAGTACAAGGAGCGTGTGCATAAAGGGGGGGGCTGATAATTGAGCGGGGGTGGGTGGGGGTACACCAGAAGGTAAGGCAGCTAAATAAAAGTGGGTACCAACTGCATGTAGAAGTCGCATTGGCTTGAAAAAGAAAGTATGTAGCTTTTAAAAGAGTCGCGTAGAAACTTTCTGTTTGTCCAAAAGCAACAAAGATCAGAAGACTCTAGACTGTAGACTGTAGACTGTAGACCGTAGACTGTAAATTGTAGATTGTAGACTGTAAGCAGACGAAAGCAAAATGCAGACGATCAGAGCATCTAAATATTGAAAGCAATTGTTGTTCTAGTTGGGAATGTCGTTAGTGCTGCCAACTTGTTTGAAAATGTGTCAACGAGTCGAACCAAAGTTGAGGCTTAAATGACATCTCTGTCTGTACGTGCTAATTACGTTTAACGAGTGGACAGCCTTTTGGGGCTGCCCGCTTGTTCATAAATATATGCTATATGTCTTAAGAGGCATCTACACAATAAGACTTGGACAGAGTCTTAGCTTCTCTGCCTTACGTTACCTGCGACGAACGAGTGGATAACACTTTGAGGTTGCCAACTTGCTTGAAACTCGCTTAGAGTCAATTTACGAATTGACAATTGGCTTCGGGACTGCCAACTAACGCGAGTATTAGCGAGTGACAGCAAAATAACATACAATATGTATCCAGCGACTGTTGTGTTGCAATTAACGAGTGGATAGGTTTTTGGGGCTGCCAACTTACTTGTAAATATGCCCATAATAGCAAGAAAGCAACATAAAAACTACTTTTTGGCAACGAATTGACTCCACATAAAGATACAACTTTAGACGAACTGATAACATGTTGGAGCTGCCAACTGTTTTCAAAAATTAGCCAAAAGCAATAAAACAACTACATAAATATCATTTGCTACATGGCTCTGGCAACGCATTGCAGTTGAGAGCGATAACACAGCACGATAACACATTGGGGCTGCCAACTTGTGCGAAAATGTGCAAATCCATGCTCTGTAAACAACTGGTCCAAGCAAAACACGAAAAATTGCATAAAAACAATTTACAACGTTTTTTTTGTTTTGTTTTTTTTTTTTTGGCGGCGCATTTGTTGCTATTATCTAATGGGCGGATAGGCGTGACCGAACAGACGGCCGGACGTCGACTCGGGGGCGCACTACATACGTTGTCTACGGTGCTCGTAAGTGGCTTTTGAGTCCAAAAGCAAAACGCACAATGACTACGATGAAAACAAATGTTTGACAACGGCAACTGTGTTGAAAGGGTGTACTCGACATCGAGATACCCATTACTAATGGATGAAAATGCATACCCTAACATTTTCAAAGTAATGAAGAATTATTATCAAATTAACAGATAGATATTTGCACTTTGTGTACAACTCTTTTACAGGGTATGCCTACAGGGTATATATACACATATATATATATATATATATATATATATATATATATATATATATATATATATACATATGTATCTACAGGGTATATATACTATATGTTGAAGCATATGATAACATTTCATGGTTCAATGCCAAGCTTCGGCCAAACCCAAAAGGTAACATTTCAAGTTACAGCTACAGAGTTGTTGCTCGGTTGTTGTAGTTGTTGTAGATGTTGCAGTTGTTGATTATTTGCTTGGTTGGTTGATTGTCTTAGTTGGTCTTTTGGTAGGTGGCTCGTTGCTGACGATTAGCTGACAAACCGTTGGGCAACCTGTCGAGCCGCTGACCGAACTTAACTGGGTGGCAAATAGAAGGGGGTGAAGTGAAGTGAAGTGAAGAGGGCAGCGTGTAGCTACAAACTGTTGTCGCTAAGTTGCGGTAATTATTATGTCAGTGTTTGGACAAAAAACGTCTGAGACGCCGACTGACAGAACTGAGACGACAAGAGACGGCGATCGACAACGACAACGACGCCTGCGGCATTTGCAATTAGCTTTTGATTTGCATACGGAACGTGAACGGGAGACGGTGTCCACACCAGCGAGGAAGCATGGGGTGGACTGGACTGGTGTACACTGCTCAGCAAATGAACAACAAAAGTGAATTTAATGCATTTACATAAACATTGACACATTGAGGAAGACTTCTGCATAGACTTGCAATCGAAACGGGTTGGCAGCACCAATTATTCAACTCACCTCATGTCACATTCCATCGGCAAATCCATTCTTATAATCCATACAATATACAGCGTCATTGCGGCATCTTTTATTGGATGCCGTAATCCTGCAGTCAACTCAGAAATACAAACACCAGCGGGGGTAGACGAAGGGGAGGCGGTTGAAAAACGCGCAGAAAACGCGTTGGCGTCGCCTGCTGTCGATGGCGCCACTTGGACAGCGAGTTAAACACACACACACACACACACACAACTATAATTTGTTAACTAAATTGCCGCATGCACAATTTATTTACGATGCAAAATAATTAATCTGACGTCTGGCCAATTGAGGGGTAGGTGAAGGGGTGTGGGGAGGGGGGCTGGCTGGGAAAGGCATTCGGTGCGGCACCTGAAGGACAAACCAAGCTGTGGTTTTATTTCTGAGCACAGTTATTGTATTTCAGCCAATACGTTTACAGTTATACATGCACACACATGTATACACACACATGTACATATGTACAAGCAACAACATTGAGTATCCGTGTTGGCCAACTTCAATTAGAATGGCATGAACCTTACCAACTTTGATCTAAATAAGTCACATTTATTTACATTTATCGAAATATCTATAGAAATGCTTGAGAATGGATAATTTGCATGGAATGCGATAAATCAAAGATGCAAAACTAATCATCGATAGTCTCGATAGATGTATAAATGCATAGTTTAACAGTCGTTATCGATAGTTTATATCGATTTCTGTTGTAATATCTCTTAATAGCTAAACACTTAGGATCAATCGCAAGATCATAATTTCATATTATTCGAATTTGTTTTTAACTATCGATAGCTTCTTTCGATTGTTGTTCTACTAACTTGATAACTTTAATAAACACAAGGACCTAAATTAGTAACATTTTGAAGATGATTCGAGTTTGCTTTTTTGGAATTTATAACGTTGTTTATAATTTAACGATAGTACTTTTCGACTATCGATAGTAATAGTACGTACTTTTACTTAAAAGCACATTAAGAACTCAACCTGATTTCTCTTTCAAATTGTTTTTTTATTATTTCTTATTTAAAGCAAATTTCTTATTTAATCTTGTAAGGACACTTAATGCCAAAAAATCGTATTTTATGGGGTTCTCCAAGCTTTTGCTTGAAAGCAAATTGGAAGCTTCTTTCGTTATGCTGTTTGAAAGCACATTAAAAGCTTTGTTATTCGTCTTATGAAAATCATCTATTAAATTTTCCTCAACTTTATGGTGTTGTTCTTAAAGCAAAGCAGCCAGTGTGTCCTTTTCCTCCCTCCTCCCCCCCTCGCTCTCTTTCACTTTCACGCTACCGTTCTACCTCTCGCTCTTGCACTCTAACCACATGCGCACTTCAAGGCCGTTGGAAACTGCCACAAAATAATGATGAATGAATGAAAGACAGAGACAAATGACAGAGGAAAACGAAGTAGATGATAAAAATTGATGATGAAGATGAAAACTAAGTAAAACAATTTTCCCTCATAAATTATGCAACAAACACATTTCCTACTTGCAACGAGAGCTATTTATATTGTTGTTGTCAGTAGGGCCCTGCAACAGCCGGCAAAGCCACAAGCGGATGGATGCCACAACAACAACAACAAAGACTACACGTTGTTGCCCATGTTGTGGTTGTTGTTGTTGTTGTTGTTGATGATGAAAAAAATGCGGACACTGCTGCGAAAGTCGCGTCGAAGTCGCCGCGCAACCGCAAATAAAATTGCAAGCAAAAGTGTTGCCGCTGTTGTTGTTGCTGCTACTGCTGCTGCTGTTGTTGTTGTTGTTGTTTTTGTTGCTGCTGTTGTTGCTGTTGGCCAACTCCATTTTGGGGCACAACATTCCATTGTCTATTTTGTATTGCGCTTTGTCTTCGCCTGAATTGCCGCCAGTCTTCCCTTAGTGAAGCACTCAAGCAGCCTACTCCCACAATGCCCCCCCCTCCTCCTCCTCCTCTCGCACTAACCCCAGCCAATCTACCTTCCTTCTTTGCTCTTGCACCCTTGCCCCACCCCGCAGCCCATCAGTCTGTCATTGAGTCAATATGTAACAATGTTGGCAAGAAACTTTTCTCTTTTTTTATATTTATTTATTTTTTTTTTTTTTTTTTGGCCAACATCGTTTGCGCTGTGTGAAATTGCAATGCAAATGTTGCAAGCGGCAACAATAACGGCGAGACGACACCCCATGAAAGCAGCAACCGCAAGGGTTTTCACTATGCAACCTTCTGTTTTACCTAGCCTGACTGACCGCTGCTTGCAACCAGCTGCTGCTGTTGTTGCAACATGTTTAACTTTCGCCACATTTTAGCACTTGAAACAATCAAGAAGTTTATGCGATAAGTTAACAAGAAGCAGGCACAACATTAGAGAGGGGCATAAGAGTGTAAAACCCAGAGAGGGGGAGATAGGGGAGAGATAAAGGGAAGTCGAGAGACACAGAGATAGAGAGAGAGAGAGAGAGAGACGCCCACGCAACAAACAACAAACAAAATTCGTTAAAATAATAAACAAAAAAAATTTTGAATTTTAATTACGTAAAGACAACAATAATAAGAACAACAATATTGTTGTCCCGATAATATCAACAAAACAAGAGGGAGACGGAAAGACAGTCAGAGAGTGAGAGAGAGAGAGAGAGAGAGAGAAGACGGCGGCTCAGGAAGAAATTCAAGTTGAAATTTAATTGAAAAAATGGCGACGACAATCGAAGAAGCGTGGCAAAAAATACAACAACAACAACAAAAAAGAAGGGAGAGAATGAAGAAGAAGCGGCAAAGGAGGGGGAAGTCGAAGATGATGAGGAAGCAGAAACAGCAGACAACAATAACAAATGTGAAATGAAAAGAAAACCGAGCCAAGAATAAATAAACATTAATTTGTGTTGCTTGAAAACAAATTTTTACTATAAAATGTGCAAGTGTGTGTGTGTGCGTGTGTGTGTGTGTGTGTGTGTGTGTGTGTGTGTGTGTGTGTATGTGTGTGTGTGTGTGTGTGTACGAGTGTGCGTCGCTCAAATTGTGCATATGAATGAAAAAGATCGTGCGCATGAATGAACATGGAACATGGAATACGAGACATAGCCGTTGAAAAAGGGGGGAGAGAGAGAGAGAGAGTGGGGTAAAGAGAAAGAGAGAGAGAGAGAGAAAGAGTGGAAGCAAGAGGAACAAGAGCCACATCGGGAGACAGTATGTAGAAGGCAACAAACTGTTGTTAATTTGTAGCAATGCGTGTATGTATGTATGAGTGTGTGTGTGAATCAATGAATGAATTACAAACTCTCACACACTCACAAACAGTTGCAATTGCATGAATGAATGAGCTTCAATATATACAAAATACAAAAACAAAAAGGCACACAAATAAAATACAAATACATTTCATTCAAATGATCAATGAGTTGATTGAATGAATAACCTGAACCTGAGATAGGCAACACTCTACGACCACCAATGAGTGTAAACCAATCCCAACATTCTCAAATCAATGAAATACTGTGTATAATTGTGTATATAGCTATCGTTTCGTTGAAATCCATACATTTAGAATTAAAAGAGATTCTTCTGCGATTTAGAGTTCAAATATTAAAATAAGTATATTTTTATCTTATACTTAGATTTTCTCTACTCAAAATTTCAAATTGTGCTTAACAAAAAACTGAAAAGTTTTGAAAATATCGATAATTATACAATAATTATTTCTATTTAATTGAATCACAGAATTTCTCATTCTTTAACTAAGTAATCTGCATTTGAGACATAAATGATCACATGATCTAAATAGAAAATTTAATTCATAAATTGAGCATCTCTATTTGATTAACACAAACTCAAAATCATATTTTAAAACTAAAATATTACTTAGACTATCGATACTATCGATATATTTGTAAATTCTGGTACCTTTTCTTTTTGTTGTAGTCATAAAATATCCAAGTTTTTAATCAGATCGTTTAAGACTTGATATTTTATGTTTAAAAATCGATATAAATGTTATCGATAACCAACAATATCGAACAATAATTGATTGCTACTTAGAAGAAGAATACGGCGCGAGTGGTACAGTTGACTGTCGCTATGAATGGACATTGGGAGACCATTGAGTAAATTCACTTGGACAACGCATGCAGGCCTACGCCGTCGGTTGACCCATTTGCGGGGCAGCGATCGTGTCTGTTGCACGTAGTTGTTGTTGTCCAGAACGGAAATAGCAACGCGTGCTGCACACACACGCATACACGCACACACACGCATACACGCACACGCACATATACAACACCAACACACAATACAACACAACAGATTCGGAATGCAGGCACATGTTGAAAATCTTTACGCATGATTTTGCCTCATTTGTTGTTGTTGTTGTTGCAACAACGCGGCGTCACGCCAAGTGACCCTCCCACACCCCCCTAAAGCGAGACCATCCGCTGTCTCCTCCTACTCCTCCTCCTCCTCCTCCTTTTCCTCCTCCGGCCTCTTCGACTGCATTGATTGGTTTCATTGCGTTGCACGCACGGATTGCATGGGCATCTGTAAGAGGGATTGGGGGCGGGCATGGCGTGGCATGGAGCGGAACATGATGCTACGTGACGCGCATTAATGCAACAGCCAAGTTCCCCCTCCCCCTCCCCTGTCTCTTGTGCGCGTGTGGCACATTCAAGAGCTCAGTGCGCCCTTGTGTTGCTGGGGCGTAATGAGTCCAATGCCAGTCGGGCGGCAACTATAAGTTGCAGCTCTTTGTTGCAAGTTATGGCTGCATTCAATTAGCAAAGCAAGCGGCAAACAAACAAACAAACAAATCAACCAACCAACCACCCACCCACCCACCTACCCATTCAGAGCTGGACAATCCAATCCAGATCAGACGAAACCCGTCCCATCGTCCCATGATCAAGTGCAAGTCCAGCTGCAAGTCCGTTATTGGAGTCCGGGAGTAAAAGCAAAGTTATAATAAAAACAGGCGACAGTTAAGCGAAAATAAAACTTCACTTCACTTCAGTTCACTTTTACTTTACTCAACCGGCAACAACGAGATGCCACAAAATGCGGCAGCCCGTACCGGAGCGTGCAACACTTTGCTGCAAGTCATTCACTGCCAATATTTGTAAAGTAAAAGCTGCCTGGTCAGCACATGTTTGACCCATTTCAAAGCGCTGTGCAACTCCTTGCCTAGCTGACATCATCATCAACATCCTCAACTTCATCATCATCATCATCATCATCAACAACTTCGTCATCTTCATCGGCTGGCCATGATCTTGGTCAGAGCTCTGGCGTCAACTTCCTTGCCATTCGTCAGCTTAAAATAAAGTTATAAAAAAGAAAAGAACCATAAAAGTAAATAAATAATTAATTAACAATTAATTTTGTTTCGCACGGGGCGTGGCTCTGGCGGGGCGGAGCAGTTCATTGTATTGATTGTAAAAACTAAATGCCAACATGAGTTCTACGACCGGAAAATGAGAAGGTTGTCGCTTGTTGGCGCAGCTTGAGTTACATTTAACGAGTTGCACATTGATCGATAACAATGCACTGTACTATCGATAGCGATGCATACATTTATTGGTCTGCTTAAACATTATGTACATACATACTTATAGTAAGTAAATGTGCAAGTTTGCATACAACAAAGTTATCGATAACCTCGATATGTTATCAGTTATTGAACTTTAGCTGAGCTACTTGTGCAACTGACTGTTGTATGAGAACAGCAATTACAGCAAACCATAGCTGCTTGATTTGTGCAACTGTATATTATTCGATAATATATCGATATGTTATTAGTCAAGCTGTGACAGTTGTAATGACACTAAGCATTGACTTTTTATCAACAATAGCAGAAGTTTTTGAGTTCTATGCTCAGTAAGCAAACCTATCGATATTATCGACATTATTATCGAATAATGATTGTTAACTACATTAACAAATACGTTATCAAGCTAATATTTTGGCTTTATACATTTTTGTATAATAAAAATGAATCGATATATTATCGATAACTGTAGAAATGACGCAATCGAAACAATGAAAATGTGTATTAATTTGCACTCATCGCTAATTAACGTTTTCGATTGTCTTATCGTTCAATGAGTGATTCAGTTAATGGGCAAGTTGTGCCACTGCCGCTGCAGCGTAGTGTTGCATGCAACGCACGGAGCCGTGTGCAAATAGTGGCAAGTAGAAAGGCGCACAACCGCTGACGGACAGCGTCAGTCTTAACTCTTTCTTTCACTTGGCCAAGGCAGTCAGTCAGTCAGTCGGTGAATCGGTGAGTCGGTGAGTCGAACCGGAGATGGAGATAGAGATGGAGATCAGGCTAGACAGGCTTCCAGTTTGGACTTTGAGGTTGCGTGTCTGCAGTTGTTTTCCCATTTTATTATTATTATTATTAATATTATTATTAATATTATTACTACGAGTTGTGTTTATATTTTTGCATTTATTTTCTAATATGCACACAATGTATTTGTGTGTCGCTTCGTTTCCTTTCGTTTCGTGTCTCTTTTTTTTTTTTTTTTTGCTTTGCAGCTTTTCATTAATTTCTATTGCATTAACTGAGTTTATTATGACGGCCAATAGTGTCAAGTGCAGCAAGAGAGACAAGCCGAGAGAGAGAGAGAGAGAGAGGCAATTGATTATCATTACAATCATCATCATTTCACCTGGCAAATAGTTGAGCATTTGATGCATGTTCACAGATAAACGATTAATTGCACTTTTGGCTCTCATTGTCGGCATCAATTGATGATCTCTGTCCAGTTTCACTTCTTTGCTCTGCTCTGCTTTGCTCTGCTCTGGAAGATACTGAACTGGACTGATCTCTTCCTGGAAGGCATTCCTGCTTCTTTTGAAATGTAGCGTCAACAATTCAATCGTCGCGTCGCGTCGCATCGCTTTGCTTTGCTTTGCTTTTCTTTCACAATCTCTCGCCTCAGCTATTTTCAAAGCCACCCAGAGTTGGCCTCCAACTTCTACAACTCCAGCTGCATCGGGTTCTGGCTAAAGAGACGCGCTAATGGCTCAACTAACCGACAGTCGAGACGACGATCGAGATGGTCGAGACGACGAGACGATCGAGACGTGAGAACCTTTTTGCGGGGCCAATGGCCAAGCAATTAACAACAACGACAACAAAGTAAAAGCAGTCAGCTCAACGGGGTCTACTGGCAATTGAGCATGTGGTGGGGGGTGGAGGTGGGGGCACAACTTTTGCGTCTGCTCTGCTGCTTCTCTCTTTCTCGCTCTCGCTCTCTTCTATAAATCTCTCTACTCTATAAATCGCGCGTTGTATTTCATTATGCGATAAAACCTTAGCTCTCTCTCTGTCTCCTCAGCTTTTCTCTCACTCTCACACTGCATTCTCTGAGACTTTTAAAGCCTTTAACAACGAAAAATTGTTTCCATGAATTTCCCACATTTTCCGCGACGCCGCAACAACAACAAACTCGTTTCCATCAAAACACACACACACACACAAAAAAAAAACTTTCAATGCCCGTCACCCCCTCCTCTTGCTCCCTGTATTGCACCCCCTTCTCTCTTCCCACTCCCCCTGCGCCCCTCCCCATACAATGTGCAATGCATTCGCTCGCATTCATCTGTGAAAAGCATTTCATTTCCACTTTTCCATTTTATTTTTATTTTTTGCTGCTTATTTTCATGCTTCTTCCCAGGCTTCAGCGAAAAAAATTAGCATAATTGCAACAATGGAGAGCAGAGTTGCCACCACCATGGAAAAGTTCCCTCCCGCTAAGAGTTTGTCGCGTTGCACTCGCGTTGACCTCTGCCCCCCCCCCACCCAAAAAAAAAAAAAGAAGAAATTAAGTAAATTTACTGCAATCACAAATGATCGACTAGGAGTTACCCTGGCACATATATGTACATAAATAAACAATTAAAAGAAGATATAAAATAAAAATAGATTTGGTCTCTAGATGGCGCCACTTTTATTTACACCATTTCTTGTTTTTAGGCGATTCTAATGAAATATAAGTGCTGGCTAATGATGTAGCTTAAGAAAGCCTCGATAACAAGGAAGAACGCTCTAGTCGAGTTAGCACGACTTCAAGATACCCTGCGTTTAGGCATTTAG
The DNA here is from genome assembly GCA_018901825.1 of Drosophila funebris. NCBI lineage: Eukaryota > Metazoa > Arthropoda > Insecta > Diptera > Drosophilidae > Drosophila > Drosophila funebris. The sequence goes on from JAEIFK010000454.1 coordinate 3,427,509, forward strand.
AATACAAATTTGTGCTTGGCAGTCAAGTTCAATTGATCTTAGCTCGATGTCAGCTAATTTGAATCAGACTCAATTCGTTCCTATGGCAGTTAGTATATGATATACTGCTAACCCAATTCGATAGAACTGTAATAAGTTTCATCATCATCCAGCTTAACAGTTGAGATATTAATTTGCATCGCAACAGAACTCAGAACTCAGCTCGTTGTCCTGAATCAGGAATATACATTATGGAGTCTGTCACGGCTCTTTTAATGCTTTACACATTTCTGGATGAAATTGTAATACCCTCGTAATACCAAGGGTATAACACAACTATAAAACACTCTGCAAAAGTTATAAAAAAAAAAAATGTCGTGTTTAATGCACTTTGATGACGCTTTTTATAGCGTGCTTAAAGTTTTTATGTATGCATGTATTTTAGGTTGCTTCATTTAAACTGATTCATTTGGGTTTTCTTTTTTTTTTTTCTTTGGGTTTTTTCTCTGTTTTAGCCAACAAAGATTTGAAAAAAAAAGAAGCGTTGTGAAATGCGCTTGAAATTAACTTGGACACTTGACTGCAATTTGTTGCATTTGATGTTGTTGTTGTTGATGTTGTTGACGGGGGAGCCTTTCCCTTTGTTGTTGCTGCCATTGCTATTGTTGTTGTTGTTGTTGTTGTTGTTGTTATTAATACTTTGACTTTGGCCTTTTGTGGTTAACATAATCCAAACAAAACGCTTGGCACCCACAAAAAAACGCAGTTGATTGACAGAATTGGGACGCGTACACACACACACACACACACACACACACACACACACACACACACACACACACACACACACGCACACACACACACACGCACACACACATGGGCAGCATTTGAAATCTGCATGCGTGAAACTTAACGAAGCGTTAAAGTTCAAAGCGTTGAATTACACGACGAAACACTGTATTGACAAAGGGGATGGTCGGTTGGTAAGGGGGAGGGGGATTGTAACGGTGACGCCTTGGTTTTGACTTTGGGCTCAATTCGGCAGCATCAGCAGCAGCGGCAACCCACACGCAACATGCAAAAAACACAACAACAACAATAACAGCAGCTACAACAGCTAACAACAACAACAACGGCCTTGGACGACCCTTTCGAGCTGCCAAGCGAACGCTTTGATTACATCATAGGTCAAAAACAAGAAACCAAATCGACGCTGTCGACTTCTTGGAAGCAGCGCACAGTCCAACAGCTGCCACAGCGTTGCCACTGTGTTCAACTCTGCTGCTGTTGCCGCCTTCGCCTCTGTCGGTGCCGCTGCCGCTGCCCAACTGAGATGAACAGTTAGCACAGCGCTGTCGTCATGACTCATGCAATGGGAACGCTTCTGCTGTAGAGTTTCGCGCTGTGCAGCATCACTTTCTTGCATTCGCCACCCCCCACTCCCCCTTCTCCACCAACCCATTTTGCTCTCTTTCGTTTTCCCCTTATTCCTCTCTCTTTGCCTCTTCTGTCCCTCTCTCTCTGTCGCTCTTTAGCTGCGTCACCTGCGTTGATGATTCAGCGCACAGCAATGATCTGGCATAGTTGTTGTTGTTGTGGCTGCTGTAGTCGTTGTTGTTGTTCTTGTTCTTGTTGCTGTGACTCTCTGACTTGGCATGGAATTTATGCGACGCCCCTTTTCCTTTGCATTTGCTCTTTCATTGAACTAGCTCCAAATGTTGCCTGTTGCTGAGTCAGTTGTTCACATTGCTTCAGTTCATTAGAACTAATACCTAAACTAAACCTTTTTTAAATGAAGTTATTCATTTGTTGTGCATAAGTTTAGTATTTAACAAATATTATAGCTTGGTTACAACATTAACAATTTTTGTAAGTATTTAATTTCATTTAGTAAAAACTTTAAGCAACTTTAAACAATTTTCTTACATTTCAAAAGACTCCAATTTGTTTAATAATTTCACTTAAAAATCACTTTTAAGGAACTCTCTGTTATTTGAGACAGAGGGACCAGGATCATTTCAAGTAAAGTTAGCTTATCTGAATTACATCTTTATTGGGATCCCTCAATTTAAATAATTTAATCTAATTTCCTATACGTTTTTTGAAACATTTAAACGTAATTTCTTTAGTCTATTTTCCTGTATGTTAGAGTACTACAGAATCCTTTTACAGGGTGCATCTCTGTCGAACATACTTTAGCAAGTTTTTAAGTCTTGTTCTACATAAGAAGAAACACTCTACTGTTATATTAAAAACATTTGCAGAGTTGCCACCTGGCAACTTTGCCATACAATTGACAATGCCAAATAAGAGTAAATCTTGGCAATAAGGCTTAGTTTAATAGCAATTGAAGTCGTATGCGCTATCAATCAAGATATATGTAGTTAATCAAACCAGATGATTGCTACTTTTATTTCTTCCTCCTTGTCGTTCTGTGAACTTCTCCAACTAAAGAGCCACAAGAATTTCCAACTACTTAGTTCTAATCGCAGAAACCAAACTTAAGCTCTCATTAATTTTGTTCCTGATAACAAACGCGAGTATCTTGAATGTATTTTTGTGTTCAATCAAGCAAGGATTTTGTGCGCTCTTCGCAATTCGCATAATCTGCTTAGTGGCGGCAACAGTAGCGCGGTGGCATGCAACAAACCGTTAGCGTATGTACATACATACATACATATGTACACAGGTAGGTGTGTGTGTATGTGCCTCATAACATACGTGTCGAGAAGTCGCATTAGTTGAATTGTCGATTTTTGTTGGTTTATGTAACTCGTAATCGGCTTAAAAACTGATACTTGAAGTCAACATGGATGGACGACGACGATGCTCTTGGTATGACCTTCACTTGCAGGCAGTTGATATGCGGCTGATACACATACGCCGCATAAGCCAGCTGTGCATCAGTGTGGCAACAACAACAACAACAATATCTCTTGTGGAGTTTCCGAAGAAACACAACAATGCTGACAACGTCGACGATGGCGACTGCATTTCGCTCTGCATGCAAATCAGCAGCAATAACAATAACAATAATAACAACAACAACTGTTTCCCCTACCTCTAGGCATATCCGCATTATGAACATGCAACAACAACAGCAACAACATCACAAAAAAAGCAGCAGCAACAATTATAATAATAATAACAACAATAATCATAAAACATACACAGACACATAAAGTTGATGAAACTTTGTTGTTGTTGTTGCTGCTGATATTGTCATTGTTGTTGTTGTTGTCGTTGTCGCTTGGTTACTTGAGACCTTGATTATGTGCTGATGACACGTACAACATATTGAGTCTGTTCAAGTCTGTCCTCTGATTTTTATGAGCGGAAGGGTGGCAGCTACAGTCATGCCTGCCTCAAAGTGAATCAAACAGCATATACATACATATGTACAGTAGACGCTGACTAATTGAAATCGCTAAAAAGCGTATATTGTATTTGATATATATTTTCATTAAATATATTAATTTATATTATTTTATATATTATTAAATTATATTATTATTTTTACTATTATTAAATGAAATTTCGCACACAAAAACATTCTCTAGTTAGATTATGCATTTAATTTATGTATGTATGTATTTTAATTTTTGAATATTTTTTTCAATATTATTTACAATTTATTCTTGTTTTAAAAAAAAAATGTAAAATCCCTAATTTAAGTTCAAGAAAATTGCAAATTGTCAATTTCTAATTTCTAAGCAGTTCGAATTTGTGCGAGTTGCAGTTTGTCAGTGTCTACTGTAGCAGCTTTGCAGTTTGGTATATGTACATACATTTTTCTCTATTATTAAGATATGTACATTTGTTGTCTGTACAATTCTCAGCAAATGTATATTTTTAAGAATGTTACAAAAAAAATGTGTAAATATGCTGAAAAATGTACAACAGCTTTGAAGTTGAGATTGAAACTGTAATTACAGCTATTCTGTGATCTGTTAGTTTCCTAGTTGACGCATGTGGCATGGCTATCAATTGATCAGAGAGAGAGAGAGAGAGAGAGAGAGAGAGAGTGACAAAGAGAGGTAACAGAGCCAAGAACCTAACGCCAGCTCATTCAGTTTAATGGAAGGTCGACATAAAGAACTTTGGCAACAACAAAAGCAAAACTCAGACGTGGCAGCAACAACAATGGCAACAGCGACAGCAGCTGCCAATGACCAATAAATTCGTTTTGCGACTGTGGCAACTTATGGACATGTGGCATGTGGCAAGCGCCGCGCCGCGGCGTGGCAAACACAACAGTCGCCATAAAGCTTGAGGAATGCGTCTTATCAATAGACAGACAATCTCGGCCAACAACGACAACAGCGACAACAACTGAGTGGCAACTCAAGGATAACAGCAGCTGAAATTGAAGTTGTGGCAGCTGCCGCAAATGTTGTTGTTGTCGTTGTTATCGTTGTTGTAGCTGTAATTGTTGTTGCCTGCCAATTGCTAGCTAATTTATCATAATTAAAACTGAGCTGCACTGCAAATGCAGCTCAAGCAATCACTAGAATGAGGAGCTGAAGGAAAAGGTGAGAAGGAAAAGGGAATTTGCAGCTCACTCTGGTAAGGAAGGAAGGAAGAAATGAATAACAGACTGAGAGAGAGATAGAGAGAGCAAGTGAGTGAATGAGAGCGAGGAGACAGGGAGAGTGAAATGGAAATGGGGTGGCAGGAAGGTAGGGAGCGCTAAACTAACTAACGAGCCTGACACAATTTCAAGTGAGTGTCGGTGTCGCCTTTGAATGGGCTTTTAAGCGCTATGTGTGTGTGTGGGTGTGTGTGTGTGTATGTATAAATGTCTCCATCTGTATGTATGCATATGTAAATGGGACTATGCTTAAGGATGTAACAGGATAACCTGCTGTGAACACTGTGCACTGCATACAGTGTAGCAGAAAAGTATGCGCCGTCAGTCAAACAAAATAAAATTACTTTTATAATATTAATGCAAATAAAATGATGAGCTATTTTTATAAACATAAAACCAATTGACTTAAAAATTTAAAAAATAAAATATTATTTAATAAAAGAAGCAATAAAGTATTTAAAAGTAAAGTAATATGAATAGTACTAGCAAAGTAATATTAATAGTAATTGTAAAATAATAATAATATATATATATATATATATATATATATATATATATATATATATATATATATATATATATATAATAGTCAGTTCAAACACAATTCGTCGCTGACTGTGTGCATACTGACAGTAGGCACTGTGCAGTCTGTCGCCTACGCGTGCTTCCTGCCTGTCTATGCATAATGAAAAGGATGTCAAGTGCTTAAAGCCAAGGCAATCTCTTGCACTGGCCAGGATGCGTTTCTGGCAAATGGCTTCACATGTCCCACTGTGGATTGTGGCTTGTGGATGGAGTTGGCTGCTGGATGCTATATGTTGAATGTTGAATGTGGAATGTAGAATGTTGAATGTTGAATGTTGAATGTTGAATGCTGTTGACGTTGAGGCGTCGACAACCCCTTGAAGTGTCTTGACATGAGCTTAATTAAAATCACAGTTGGTGGGGGGTGTGTGGGGGGTAGAGAGAGAGCAGTTGAATTGCTGTTGTTGTCGTTCTTGTTGTTGCCTTAAATGGGATTTGCACTTTGCATTTGCAGGCAAACAACAACAACAAATGAAAGCAAACAAATACGCAAACAATCCTTGGCTCAAGCGTCGTATGCGTAATTATTTAGCGTATTTTTTGCCGAAAAAAAAAAAAACTAAAAACAAATGCAAAATTTATTAATTAATTGTATACATTAAGCGAATATTGTTGCTACTTTTTTTCTCGCTGTTGCGTTGTTTCTCTTTTTTCATTTTTTTTTTTTTTTTATTATATTTTTTTGTGACCAAATTTGTTTACAATTAAAAACAAAGCGCGCGTATCGCCCACGCGTTTTGAGCGCGTTTTGTGTGCGGTTTTGAGCTGTTGAATTTTTGTTGCTGTTGTTGTAGTATTTCTCTCTGTTGTTTGTTGAGCTTACCAAAAAAGGCAGCGATCGTCAAAAGTTTTTGCGTGTTTGCTAAGACGCATTAACAATTGGCACATTTAACGGAAGTTATTGATGTCAATTTGCAAAATGGGGAAAGCTGACAAAATGACGAGCGTACGAAATGATGAAATGACATTAAATCCAAATCGGAAATTAGAATGGTTTTCGGTTCAGCAAACAGCACAAGAGAGGGGGCAAGGGAGAAATATATAATATATATATAAAGATGGAACTGCAGAAAGCGAGGGATAAGGAGAGAGAGAGAGAGAGAGACAGCAGGAGGAAGAAGAAGAAAATGAGATATCAGCGACATCGAGGCGATTTCTGTGGGAAGATGAATCTTGTTAAGTTGTTGTAAGTTATGCAGGATATGGAGTGAAGAAAAGCAGAGCGGGGATGAGAGTGGAAAAGAAAGAGAAGAAGCGCATCGAATAGAGAGAAGAAGCAAAATAGTGAAAGAAATGGTTAGAAAGTGGGATAAATGTGGTTTAAATTACTGTGAAAGTCCTTGAAAAACGTATATCTTGAGGAGCGAGCAAGAGAGAGAGGGAGATAGAAAGAAAGATAGAGAGATAAACAGTTCTAGAATACGGTCACCCTTTTTAAGAGTAAATGATCAAGAAGAAGACTAAACTAAACTAAATGTACGACTGCAAATAAGAAACTTTGGCCTCTCCCCAAAATAAAAACTAAGAAACAAAGTAAATAAAAGTAAAAATGCTATGAAAATGTTGAAATAATTAATAAATATTATTATTATTATTACAATTAAAATTTTAATTTATTTCATAAAGTAAAAATGTCGGCAAGCGCAATGGCCACTGTCGTCCATGACGAATGTTCACTGTAGACAGAAATTAGAAATTGAAATTCGTTCGTTTCTTTTGAGCGATTTGTTTGCTGACATTCTGTGGGTCAAGCGATGCGCTGTGAGTTCAACTAAAATTGTTGCAGTCGCTAGTTTGTTGCACTGTTGCAAGCAACGCACGCTGCGTCATCCATATGCCTGTGGCATTGTTGCACGGTCTGGGCAATTTAATTGTCACATTAGTGAGGCAGCTGCCAAATGGGCGGCCACATCGGACTGTGGAGTGTGGAGCGGGAAAGGGGGAAGATGACAGTAGGGGAGGGAGAAGGTCTGTCCGTATCTAGTTAGTCACCTTAAGGGCAACTATTTGCCTGCGAGACAAAGTCAGGCTGCCAGATGATTTCATTCGCAGCGGACTACACAATATGCAACGCACAAACTTGGTGGCGACTCGCGGTGGCAGCAACGGGCAACAGCAAGCAACAGCAAGAGCCACTCTATGGTTCAATGCACCCGCTTGCACTAAAAGCAGCAAGCACTTTAACCACACTTTGTCGTCATCCGCATCCTTGTCATCAACATCATCATCATCATTATGATTATCATCATGATGATGATTGTCGTCATCGTCATATCGTCGTCTGTCAAAGGCAAAATGAAAGATTCTTTAGCTGCTGCCAGTTGTTGAAGTGAAGTGAGTGTTGCAAGCTGTGCCAGCACAGTTATTGTTATTGTTATTGTTGTTGTTGTTGTGTTGTTGATGTTAGACGAGTGGCGGGGAGTGGACTGGCAGGGGCAGCTACTGAGTGCACTTTAAGCAAAACTAACAAATGCATTTTTTTGTTTTCACCCACACGGAAGAAACGTTAGAAACGTTAGACACGTTAAAAGCGTAAGGTGAATGCACAAACCTGTCATCTGCCACCTGCCACCTGACACCTGCCACCCCCAGCGTTGTTAGTGTGCAACTGCCGCTTTTGGGCAACTAGAGCTGCAACTTGCTAACCTTTTGGCTACTTTTCACCGAGCAGCAACCAACAAACAACAACGAGCAACGAGGGGCAAGTGCAACACCCGCCTAGCAATTTGCACCTTGTTAACAAAAACGTTTTTCTCATTTGCAATACAAATTTGCGTAGTGTGACATTGTTGTTACTATTTGTGTGTGTTATTATTGTTGTTGCTGTTGTTGTTATTATTACTATTTGTTGTTGTTACTGTTCCGGTTGGGTGGGCGCCATCGGCATTGTTGGCACTCAAATTGTTTGCACAATGCGCTTGATTTTGCTCGAGGAGATTTCAATATTTGCAACTGCAACTGCAACTGCAACTCAAAGCAATAACAACAGCAACAACAAAACTGACCCGCCACAAGAATGCGTAAACAACAGCAACAAAAAAAAAAATTAATAAAAAAACACAAAATTCCAAATCAAAATTAAAAGACTTTAAAATGAAGATGAGGAAGATGAGGAAGATGAAGACAAACCACGCAGAAACTTCAAAGGCGACGACGAGGGAAGAGATCATGGCATGAAATGAAATGCTGTTTTGTTTATTCAATTGAGAAAGTAAACAAAAGCAAGCCGAGTCGATGAAGACGAAGAGGAACACAGCGAAAACACTTGAGGATTTGAAATTTGTGGGCGAGCAAATAGGCCAAACCGCGTGACTATCGAATGTGCTATCGAATGCGATCAAAGTGCATTGCTCATTGTAGATATAGACTTACTATCATGACTTAGCTATTTACCATATATTTATTTAATTCAATTCAAACTATAGGAAAAGCATATGATTACTGCCTATCGATATGTTTGGTTATCGTTAGTTAAGCACTAATCGTTGATAAAATGTACATCAAGTTGTAGTAAAGAGAGAGTTTATAAATTTAAACAACATTCTATTTACTACACATAAAATTAGTGTCTATCGATAGGTATATTTATCGTTAATTACCATATATATTGTGAATTGCATATAAAATATTATACTTAAATAGAATTACGCAACTGCATAATACCACCACAATACATGAAACCTCAATTTTTTCAAGCAATTTTTTCGATTATTGCCTATCGATAAGAGTAATTTCATTACTACTGATTTAATTACAAACATAATCACTCTATATGCTTATAATGCTCATAAGTAGTGTTACAGTTGGAGGCACAAAGTAGAATTCCAGAAAAGAGATTATCCATCCGTTCCTTTTAATGTCTATCGATAGCTATAACAGCTTAATTATCGATAACTTCAGTTAGATGTAATGCAATGCAATTTTAATTGGCCTAATTGTTTGTTCAATTGCATAGTTCTCGATTGTAATTCCCTTGCCTATCGAAACTATCGATAACAGCATTTCAAATAACTGAGTCACCTTCAGTTGTTGCCCATCAGTTGGCGATGAAGTTCTTTGATCTGCATTGGCAGGAACAATAACAGCAACAACAAGAACTTGTTGTTGATAGCATTTAGCGCTGTCAATATCTCCAGCCGCTCCCCTCCACTCCCCTCGTTACGAACGTTGCAGCCAAACAAATAACGCAAATTGTGCAATAATTTAGCTTTTTCATACCCCATTCCCCAATGTTGAATGTAAATATTTGAAGCTGCTTGCGCAAATCTTTTCATTCTCCTCTCTCTCTCTCTCTCTCAGTCTGTCTCTCTCTCCTCTCCAACGTCCCTTTTGCCATCCCCTGTTCTATGTCGAATCGCACGTGCACACGCTTGACGCGTTTTGTGCGCGTTTTTAAACGCCACCTTATTTGGTTGTACACCGAAATTGTGCGTCAGCAACAGCAACAGCAACAGATCCGAGATCAAAGATCGCAGCAACAATGCCATGTATGTATGTGCCGCAATCGAAGTTGCTGTCGAATCTGAATCTGAATCTGAATCTAAAACTCAAATGGAATCTGGGATGGATCGATGGCTGACTGTCTAAATGGTCAAATGGCCCAAAGCTGGCCATTTTAGAAGTCGCACTGGGTACTCGTAACTCGTAACTCGTAGCTCGTAACTCGATAGTCAAATTCACACTCGAGATCGTTGAACGACGCGACGCATGTGTACAGTGGACACATGCTACAAATGCCAAATTGGCATGCCAACGTGTTGGACGTTCTTAGTGAGCTGCTACTGTACAGCGATTCGATTCGAATTAATGAAGCATTAAAAAAGGGCAATGAGCGTGGGAGTGGCCTGGCCAAAACAACGTGCGCAAAAAAATAAAAAATAAATAAATAAAAACGCTAGCGACCAACCATGAACTCGACCAACAGCAGCAACAACAACAACAAACGGTAAACACTGTGTGTGTGTGTGTGTGTTTGTGAGTTTGTGTGCCTGTATGTTGTGCAGCCACAGTGGAACCCCCTGCCCTGCGACAAGGCCTTAGGCTAACCTTTAAAAGTTCACTAGCCATGCTGCTGGGCAAGCAAAACGCCCACGCCTCAAACTCAGCCCCATTCCTCTGGCACGCCCCCCCTTTCCCCCTCCCATTCCCTGGCAGTGCCACAGCCTCTGGCAACATCTGCAGTCATGAGCTCAGCTTCAAGTCGTGCCAACTGCCAGCTTACGTAACAACAAAGCAAAACTTTATGATCGACAACAACAACAATTGGATGAAGACCTTGCCCAATTAGTTGTTATTTAATTAACAAAAGAAAACAACAATAAAAGGTAAACAAAGAACTGTAAATGCAACTGCAAAAATGCAAAAAGGAATGTTGACAGGGCTTGGCAACATGTTGCCAAAGCTTATATGCAAATGCTGTTAACGTTGAATGAATATCAATAAAAGATGATGATCAAATAAAGATGAAAATGATAATGATAGTAACAATGATAATGATAATGATAATGATAATGATAATGATAATGATAATGATAATGATAATGATAATGATAATGATAATGATAATGATAATGATAATAATAATGATAATGATAATGATAATGATAATGATAATGATAATGATAATGATAATGATAATGATAATGATAATGATAATGATAATGATAATGATAATGATAATGATAATGATAATGATAATGATAATGATAATGATAATGATAATGATAATGATAATGATAATGATAATGATAATGATAATGATAATGATAATGATAATGATAATGATAATGATAATGATAATGATAATGATAATGATAATGATAATGATAATGATAATGATAATGATAATGATAATGATAATGATAATGATAATGATAATGATAATGATAATGATAATGCCAATGATAATGATAATTAAAAGGATAAAGATGTTGATAATGTTGGAGCACATGCATCTTGATCGCGTGGCAAGCACCAAATATTTCAATTACAGCATTTGCAACAGCAGCTGCCCCGTTGGCCAGTTGCCTTGCCACTTGGTTGCACCTCAAGCGACACATTTGACAATTTGTGGACGTTGCAACAGCAACATGCAGCAAACATCTCCACACTTCCAAGGCGTTGTCCATTCGTTGGCTGTCAATGTTGGCCAAAACTTGGCCAAGCGACTGCAGTCAGCTGGAAGGGGGAGCAGGCGGTGCAACAATTAGAAACCAGTTCAGCGTGCAGGCGATGACAACCTTACCGCTTATGTCGTTCATTATTCCATTACCCAATCTTCAAACGAGGCATATCACATAGTTAACTCAGTTTGCCAACTGAAATGCATACGAAATGGAATGAATGGTATTGAAATCTGCAAGTAGATCAAATATGAGAAGCGCAATGAAAACGTAGATAATATTGTATTATAAAAAAAAAAAAAAACTATATTCAATAATTTTCATAATTTCCACAATAATTTCAATTCATTCAATTCAATGCACCAATTTAACACATGATAGAATTAGGAATTTTTAGCTATCGATTTTTATAGTTTTGTTATCGATATTACTAACTAGGTTATAACATTGAATTCTCTGTCGCATCGTTTATACAATAGACTGCAAAACTTTGTCTTTCACTTGGCGAGAGAACTTGAGAATTTGAGAATTTGCCAGTATGAGCAAACAAAAGTCGTTGTTGTTTGGCTTTAGCTGAGACATTCTTGTTAGAAGCGAAGAGATGTCTTCTCATGGCTTGCGTGATGCGTTGCGTTGCGTTGCGTTGCGTCGCGTCTTCGTGTTCTGCCTGTTTTAGCCGCTGTCTGTCTGGCTTCATCTGGCCTGCTGGCTCCTGTTGGCCAACTACTTACTTACTTATTTGGTATGCCAGATTTGTCGCTCGTTGTTGTTGCTCGTTGCTCGTTGTTAGTTGCCGGTTGCCGGTTGCCGGAAGCGCAATTGCTTCATTATGGCACGTACTTTGTCAAAGGCGTTTCGACGACGCGACACAACGTTGACGTCGTCGTTCCGCTTCCCCCTCCCTCTTCCCCCAATCATGCTTTTATCCCAATTCCCCGCTCTAACCGTTCTATCCATTCCCTTGTCACTCACTTGGATTCTTCGATGAGTCGTTGAGTCACTTTGGATGTCACCAACAATTGGGCAATCTTATGAATGAAAATCCATTGGCGCGAGTGGGACGTAAAGTTGCTGCCCATTTGCCCAGTTGGCCAGTTAGTTTGTCAGTTAGCCAGTCCGGTTTTTTTTTTTTTTTGTTTTTCAATTTTTATTTCAAATCAAAAACTAATCCGATTTTTTGTTGTTGTTTCTTTTTATTGTTGCAGGGGCAAATTTGCGGCTGTTCGCCGGGCGATACACAAGAATACCGGTTTGCATTTCGCTGCGAAATTCCTAAAGCGACGCCGACGCGCACAGAGCAGCGACAAGGAGATCAAGCACGAGATTGCCGTCCTAATGCTCTGCGAGGGCGAGGACAACATTGTCAATCTGAATGCGGTCCACGAGACGCGCTCCGACACGGCTCTGCTCCTGGAGTTGTAAGTTTTATAAATTGTTTGATATCAATCACATATTAATTGCTCTCTCTCGCCCTCTCCCTCTGCCTCTTTGTTTCTCCTCCTCCTCCTCGATCATCGTAGGGCCACTGGCGGTGAACTGCAAACGATATTGGACAACGAGGAATGTTTAACGGAGGCCCATGCTCGCCATTGCATGCGGGAAGTACTCAAGGCTCTCAAATTCTTACACGATCGCTCCATTGCCCATTTGGATCTGAAGCCACAGAATATATTGCTGGCTGGCGAACGCATTGAGGGTGAGTTTTCTAAAATCAATAAAAACCAAACTTCAAGAAACTAACCAACAAAATTTTAAAGCAATTTTACAAATTTTTAATATGAAAACCTACAAAATTTTAAGCAATTAAAAAAAAATAATAATTGAAAAAAAGTAAACCGAAGATTTAAACAATATGCTTAATTAATTAAAATGAAATTTCTTAGTTCATTAGTTTCATTAACAAAAAAATAACGCAAATAACAAAAATTCTAGCAGAAATATATCTCAAAAATTAACTAACAACAAAACATTATTTATACAAATAATATAAAAAAAAATATATAAATCAAACTTCTAAGATTGAAAATCAAAAATTAAACATTTCAAAACCTAAAATAATAAAACTAAAACTTAATTTATAAAAAAATGTCAACGATTTTCATCACAAATAAATAAAATTTAAGAAAAGTAAATTAACCGAAAAAAATTTCATCGCTCAACATCATTAAAAAATTAAAGCAAATAAATGAATTTGAAATAAATTTCTATAATTAAAAAGCACAGTCACAATTATGCATTTAAATTAATAAAGAACATTTAAAAGACGCAAATAAATTATACAATTTAGAAAGAATAAAAAAAAAGAGAAGAGAAAAAAAACTTAAAAATAATGCAAAAATATAAAATAAAATAAAAATAAAAAAATAAAGTGAAATATATTTTTAAAAAATATATATATATACATAAAATGCATAAAATATCGATTAATAAAGTTTACAAAAGTGATTATTAAAAATCGACATATTCGACTATTTCTCACTCTCTCACTCTTTCTGTTCGTTCTCTGTCTCACCCTGTGTAGATGGCCTGAAACTCTGCGATTTTGGCATCTCGCGTGTCGTCTGCGAGGGCATCAATGTGCGTGAAATGGCGGGCACTCCGGATTACGTGGCCCCGGAGGTGCTACAATATGAGCCCTTGTCGCTGCTGACGGACATTTGGTCGGTGGGCGTGTTGGCCTATGTGCTGCTGTCGGGTTTCTCACCATTCGGTGGCGATACCAAGCAGGAGACGTTCCTCAATATCTCACAGTGCGCTCTCACCTTTCCCGACAATCTCTTTGGCGGCGTCTCTCAAGCGGCAATCGATTTCATACGTCGCGCATTGCGAATTAAGCCAAAGTGAGTAGCTGAACATATATTTTAAGTGAATCTATCTAAACTGAATGAAATCTTTGTCATTTCAAATCTCTTAGCGATCGCATGAATGCCGCCGGCTGCCTGGAGCATGTCTGGCTGAAGGATGAGTGTGCGATGGATAGACAAATCTATTTGCAGACACAGCACGATGCTGACTTTGTGCAGGACGAGGATGATGAAGATGATGATGAAGATGATGATGAGGAGGAGGAGGAGGAGGTGGAGGAGGAGGATGAGAATGTAGAGGAGGAGCAGCAGCAGCAGCAGCAGCAGCAACAACAACAGCAGCAGCAGCAACAACAACAGCAACAACAACAACAGCCTCAGCAACAGAGCAGCACAACAGCAACTAAAACGTTGACTCCCAGCAACAACAGCAACAAAGTCACGCACAATGGACACAGGGCACATTCAAGCTCGAAGATACCAATTGCCACTAGCCACAAGCTAAGTCCGAGCACAGAGACAACAACAGCCATACATACACTGCCCCAAACGCTGGCCATGTCACCAGCAACAACAATGCCAGCAACGCCAACAACAACAACAACATCAGCATCAGCATCAGCATCAGCATTAGCATTAGCGAAACCCACACAGATTGTGACGCCAACGCGACGTGCCTCAGATTCGGATAAAGAGAACACATATACGGCGACGTTTGTTAAGAAGCCGGTGGCCAGCACAGCGACCATACAGATTGGCAGCAATGGCCTGGAGGAATCAACAGTGATTGCCACATTGGCCCTGTTCCCGGATGCACCCACCACGCCCAAAGTTATACGCAAGACGCCCGCAACGGAGGCAAGTTCAGCGACATCGGTGAAGGCGCTCGTTAAGAAGTTCCAACTGGAGGAGCTTGAGGCGCATAATTCAGCCAACTGCAACGCATCATCCTCCAACAATTCCACCTTCAACTCTAACACTAACTCTAACTCCAATTCCAACTCCAACTCCACCTCATCAACGTCCCCGCAATTGCAGCTGCACCAGCCACGCAAATGCTCAGTGCCCAGCGTTGTGCTGCCAAATGGTGGCAACAGCAACATGCGACGCAGCATTAGTGGCACGGCCAGCAACAATTGCAGCAACAGCAACAGCAACAACACGCGTCGCGCATCGGAGCCATTGACAGCCGTGCACAAGAAGCAGCACAATATGAGCTCAAGCAACAATATCAGCACTGTTTCCAGCGGCAGTCCAAGTCCAAGTGTCACAAGCAATGGCACAGCTGGCAGCAGTAGCAACAGCAGCAACAGCAGCAGCAATAGCAGCAATAACAGCACAGCATTGTTGTTGAATACACGCTCGGCAGCGCATCATTTGCATCATCATCATATGCATCATCATCACCATCATCATCATCATCATGTGGTGATTGCCGCCAAGAATGCCGCTGCTGCCGCCACCAACAATCTGACGCTGGATCAGGGCATCATCTGTTAGCTAAGGGCCAATCGTGTGCGCCGCAATGCCAAAAGTTTCTTTCACCGCTTCCTTTGTTGCATGTAACAGTGCTTGAACGTGTAGGCATGGTGGTCCGAGCCCTAGCTGCTGGTCCACTAAGGGTTTAACCAACAAGCTGCAGCTGCAACACACGCTTGCAACATCTGCAACATCCCCAATCATTTCCCATCTCACCTTACCCAGACGCCGCCAACATGCCTGCACGTGCGGAAGTTATGTTTGATTTGAGTTTCTTAGTTAATGTTATTAGCGTCTAGTTGATCTAATTACCATACTGTGTCCACTAACCCCCCCCGCCCCCCTTCCCACACACTCTTCTATATAAGATTAATGCAAAATATACATATATATAAATATATATATTAAACTATGTATGTATGTTAAAGTTTGGAGTATTCAAAAGTTGATGATAAAAGTTGAAAACGAGCGAGACAAATAGCTGAACAGCATAAAAATGAGCGCGAGGGTGAGGCGAAAGAGACAGAGACAGAGAGATCGAAAGCGAGAGCGAGAGCGAGAGAGCTTAAAGTAAACAACAATTTGGAGTTAAGGGAAAACAAACAAATTGAAACGTTGCAAGTTATTTGATAAAAAACAAAAAAAGAAACAGAATAAACAAAAAATCATTTCAAACATATCAGTCATTGTGTTGTGCGTATGTGTGTATCATGTGTGTGTATGTGAGTGCGAAATAGTTTATTTAAATCGATCGATAGACAAAAGTTTCAAATGTTTCAACGAATTCGAAACCAACAACAAACAAAATATGTCAATTCACACATCTGCATAGCATAAATTAGAAAAACAAGAACAAGAAAATATATATATATATATATATATATATATTAAACATTATACATATACCAAAAAAGAATAAGAAACGAATTAATAAAACAGTGGGAAAGTTGAAATAGAATTGTGGATCGCATGTGGATTGTAACTTTTTTTAATTTTGCAAATTATCGTATATTTATATATATATATATATATACATATATACATATATATATATATATATAAAATGTTGAATGCCAATTGGTAAATTGTTTGTTGAAAAATTAAAATAAAATAAAATAATGCATAATACATACAGTTGAGGCTCGCTATATGCGACTATCGACTGTACATACTTATTAACCAAATGAATTAATCATACATATACATATAATTATACAAATATAGTATATATACATACATACATATTCATATGTAGTCGAAGTTGTTCGCATTGATTGTTCAAGAGTTACATAGTATAGAAAAGAAGACAGAGAGAGAGAGAGAGAGAGAGAGAGAGAAGTGAGCCAAAAGGGAAAGAGTTAGAGAATGTTATTAGGCGTTTGCAAAATTAACAATTGTTAAATATATATCTATCTCTTTGTGTATGTGTGTGTGTGTGTGTGTTCGTTCGTGTTGCATAAATGTCGCCTAGAGTACATACATAGATATACATACATCTATATACATTTACATATATACATATACAACTTACAATCTACAATATTATCATATAACTACGTCTTCAGTTTGAATCCCCAAATTGTTTCAGTTTACTTAAGTTTGACTCTCTCATGCCCCTCCAGCTTCTGTCGTCTCCCTACCACAGCCTCCCGGCCGCCTCCTTACATATAACTTCTATAATAATACTTACCTTGTTTTTAGTTACCAAACTCTTTTAAAACCCACAATCGGTTATTTTGTACATATGTATTCTTCCGCTTTTTTTCATATTAATTATTTCTTCTGATTTTTTTTTTTTTTTCAACATCAAATAAACATAAAAATGGAATAAAAGTTGTATTTATTAGGTCAAAGTTTAGAGAGAGAGAGAGAGAGAGAGAGAGTGTGTGTGTATGTGGTTAACGACGGTCAGTTAATTGTTAAAGAGAAATAATTAATTTATATGATAATATTATGTTTAAAAAAAGAATGCGCCTTTCTTATTTTTTACCATAATAATGATTATGATAATAATAATAATAATAGTTATTATTATATGAAAGATACGAGAGCTTCTCTTATATAAAAAATAACCTTATACCATAATTATTATTATTATTATATATATATATATATTTTTTTTTGTCGTCGTCGTCGTTTACTGTATATTAGTAGTTAAATAGCAAGAGAGCGCAACAACAATGAGATGAAAGAGAAACAAAGAAATACGTGAATTGTGCGTTTTATTTCAGAGTAATTTTAATTGATTGAAATTTGATTTGATGAATATTAAAACAAATATAAGAAGAAGAAACAGTAGGAGGAGGAGAACAAGCGATGAGAGTAATTCTATTATATTATTACATATAGTAATTATTTTATAGATAACTAATTTAAAATATATTCAATAAAATTACGAAAAATAAAATCCAAAGTTGTTGTGCATATTGGACAGCTGGAAAAATGGGGAAATAGAAAATAGGAAAATGGGCAGTAGGAATACTCTATGACAAGGCATCGAACGCAGACTGCGGTATCTGGTAGTTGGGATAGACACCACCAAATTTAATCACCCAACCGATGCCAGCGTAGTTAACCGACTTGTGGAACTGCACCAGCAACTGACTTCGCTTGCTCATATAGATTCGTGGTGTATCTTCGCCGCAAAAGCGTCGCACCTCCCGGCTCTCGCCGTCGTCGTTATCCTCCAGTATCAGCAGGTAATCCGTATGACAGGTGGACTTCGAGCCCATATTAAAGGCTAAAAAAAAGATAGATTTGAATAGCGAAAAGATCTCAGCGTTGGATGAAGCACAGTTAACTTCACTTCACTTGACTTACATATGAATTGAAGCAGCACTCGATTGTTGTTCGGCACTCGGATGGTCCAAGTGCATTCGGAGTTATTGCGCACATTCTCCGGATAGAAGGCGTTGGTGAAGATGCCCTCGGTGTTGTAGATCTCACCACCACAGCCGGGCCCAACCTCCTTCTTGCTGGCAATGTATGTCATATCAAAGTTGCTGTAGTAGCTGCCCGTCTTGAAGTGCAATCGCAACTCATTGGTCTGGGTGAAGAGACTCTTGCCCGGCTCCAAGTAGGAGCACACCTGCTGCAGCGATTTGTTTGTCACCTTGTCAAAGACCTCCACATATTCCAGATTACATTCGGATGAAAAGAATGAAACTTCCGCATAGTAGAGACTCAAATAATAGTCGGGTGGTGCCACGATATACATATCACAATCGGCGGTGCCCGAGAATTTAACGCGTCCCTGTATCCCTTCATAATTGTGGCGACATCCCGAATCGGGGACCAAACGCAACCGGAAGCCCGTCTTGGTCACATTAAAATCGGTGCGGAACTTCACGTAAAACTGCTTTGTATCTGGATAGTAATCGTCTGGTAATCCTGTGCCACAATATGTGTGTTCCGTCGCAAAGTCAAGTAATCTATACCTTGAAGTAGTTACCCCATTGTAGATCACCTCGCTTCCAAAGCCCTCTGCCAATCGTATCGCATTCTGTAAGCAAGCAAAGACCATAATCAGCTGACCAGTTAAGGGAAATGTAACTTCCTTTATGGATATCTTAAAAAGCGATGGATCAAGGGAACTCAGCTGGTTCCAAAATTCATAGATTCTTAGATTCATAGATGCATAGTTGAAC
Organism: Drosophila funebris; assembly: GCA_018901825.1. NCBI lineage: Eukaryota > Metazoa > Arthropoda > Insecta > Diptera > Drosophilidae > Drosophila > Drosophila funebris. The sequence continues at coordinate 3,446,716 of JAEIFK010000454.1, forward strand.
TTACCTCACTGTCGTAGAATCTAAGACTATCCGCCTCGCAGCTGCCATTTGCATTGGGTCCCTGCAAGTCGAGGCTGATGAACTTCAAATGGAGCGCCACATCGCTCTCAATCTTCCAGAGGCAGATGACATTATTATCGTAGTGTCCCTGATCATTGACTGGCGAATGCAAATCCAATGACTCCTTCCCATCAAACTTGATCAATTGACTGCCACAAGTCAAAGGTTTCGCAGTGATAACCAATTCGAATCCCGTGTCTGTTATCTGATCGTTGGTCACGAATCGCATGAAGAGCGTATGATGGGAGGATTGTAGCTTGGGTGGCAATTCCTGGCCACAGAATGCGGCTATAAGTTCGGCAAAAGAGCCGGCACCGTCATAGAACTCCAGTAAGTCAGCGACACAGTGGTTGGACGTCTCTAGATGGAAACTGCGGAATTCCACGATCAAATGATATCCATCTGGGGCCTTGAAGAGATAACTACAGTCCAGATCATTGGGATATTGGCCGACAAATTTATTGAACGTATAGCTGGAATTCTGTTCGCCAAGGACAATATGCTCATCACAGTTGGGCAGCAATCGGACGATGGCCTTGAACCCACTCGATGATGTGCTGCCATCGGTAAAACTATGGATGAGGGCACGATTTGTGGGCACATGTAGGATGGGTATTTCACTGCTCACATATCCACAGAAGCGGACTAAACGCTGTTTACTGTCCGGCACGGGACTGGCAAAGATCTCGAGGCCATCAAACGTGCATTCTTGAGTGCCAAGCTCAAGGTCTAACTTCTCAAATTTAATGGTGAACTTATAGCCCTCGGGTGCGGTCAGATTCCAATAGCAATCAGTGTTGTGAGGCATCCGATTAGTCTGATGCTCACGTGGTGATTCCACTATCTGTGTGGCATTGATAACTCCACCACAGAGTCGGGTGCTGTACTCCAATTGAAAGCCGCTTGCACCGAAGGTGCTATCCGTTTTGAGGATCACGCTTATCGATTTCTGGGCGCGATATATATGATCCATTTTTGTACCACAAATTATGGATGTCTGCGACTTCTCATTAGAATCCAGAGTCGTGATGGTCACGTTGTCAAACATACAGGTATTCCTCGATGATTTCTCAAGATCGAATTTCAAGAAACTGATCAGCACACCCGGCGCGTATGATAGCCGTGGCACAAACGTGTAATTGCAATTCAAATTATGACCATATTGACCCGGATATCCAGGACTACCCAGTGTCTGTGGCTCTGGGTCAACATAGAAGATGCCGCCGCAATTGCGCTCGAAATGTACAGTGAAACCGTCGCCTGTAATGTTGCCGTCCGAGCGAAAGATCAGTCTCATCGTTGAGCTTGTAGAGTTAATATAGTTGGGGGGGATCACGACCACAGATTGTCTGCAGATCCATCCAGATGTCGGTGTCGGTGTTGTTGTTGCTATCGCTGATATCTTGCCTCAGCTGTTGGACACGCAGATAGTCCTTGGTGCAGCCATTGCTGTTCTCAATGTAGAATCTGTCCTGGAATGACAGACCCACATGAAAGCCAATTCCCGCTTCAATCTCCCAAATGCACTCCACATTGTTCTTATACTGTTCTCTAAACTCAATATATCGATATGGATACGTGAGACGTCCGCCACATCCGCTGCCATACTTGACAGTCACATTGAAGGTGGAATTGTACGTGGGATCAGCTGTCGACTCCGCATGGTATTCCAAAAACAGGCCACGCTCAACGACCTTATTTAACTCGACGACCTGATTACAATAGCGACCCATCAGGGGGGAGTTCTGATCGGGCCCATTGTAGACCAATAGATAATGATCGTGACAGTTGCCAATGAGATTCGTGCTCACCGACACCTCCAGCTGAACCTCCTCAGATGCCAGCGGATCTTCGGCAGTTGCATCTGGTCCCACTGCCCACGCACAATCGATGACCGCATTTGTATCGAATGGACCTGGCTGTGTAATGGTAATATTGTCACCAGGCTCAAGGGGCCAGACACCACCACACAGCTGAGTGCTGTAGGTGAGCATGAGGAGACTCATATCATTGCGTCGATTACCCGTTATGGTCATATCGATGGGGAATGGCAAACGTACAGTCCGATTAGTGTTTCCGGGGCACATGAGGTGTGGCAGCAGCTGCTCCGCATCGTCGGGTCGAAATAGTTTCACAGGCGACAACACAGAACAGATGTGATTGTTGTTCATCATCACAGAGTCGGTGGTGTAGTTGAGCATCTTCAGGACCAGTGTTGTGTTTGGAGACGGACGCAGTTGATAGTTGCAGTAGACAACAATGGACTCATTGGATTCCCTGCGGTAGGTCATGGATCCGCCAGCTGCAAGATCTAGATTGGTGTTGCACTCGCTGTTGCCATATTCGATGAATCGCAGTTTGAAGCCACGATGTTGTACAAATGGTACAATGAAGGCATCAATGGTCATTGTGTTGTCTGTCGATATAACCTCAGCGGGCGGATCACGCAAATACCGTCCAATTACAGAGTTCACCTTGTGATCGTTGGCAAACAACAGACGGCCCCGGTACGATCCATTTGAGCTACCGATATCAAAGTCAAGTACCTGCACCTTCACCCGACGTCCCTTTGGCACTTGGATGAACCACACACAATGCACTGGCTTGGGCACACCAAATGGGTAGTTGGGCGTCTGTAAGATGCCTTGTATTGCATTAATAGTTTCTCCACATCGGGCACCGACGGCTGAGTAACGCAACTGAAAGCTTTGATGTTCATTCAAATGACCGCTGGGCATGCGCAGACGCATCACCACCTTGTTGGTCTCCACAAGGAAGTGCCGATCCCTTGTGCCACAGATAACAAGACGATCACTAATCTTTTCATTCTGATTGTCCTCCCCAAATGGCTCGATTTCCTCCAGCAATATATGCGTGTCCGTCGTGCAATTATCATCCGTCATCGGCAGCTCCATCGATTCAAAATTCAGATCAATGGTGCTGCCCTTCTCCATTTCGATGGTATAGACGCACTCCTTGATCATCTGCGACTGCTGATGCACCTGCAGATCCTTGGTAATTGGTGAAGTGATAACCCCACTGTTGCTATAGTAACTGCCACCACAGATGGCCAGCTTAACGATGGCCTGGAAACCAGGACGCGGCTCTAACACGCCCGTAAAGAACTTAATCCTCAGATCACTGCCACTTGTGTAGACAATGTCCGGCTTTCGAGTGCCACAGAAGCGACCCAATTGTGGCATCAACTCGGTATTGCCATCGTTCAATTGAATATACTCCTGATCACAGCCATCGTCCACGTTGTCAGTAGAGTTGCTGCTGGCTGGACTGCTGCTTGGGGTTAGATCAAAGTTGTTAATGAACTCAACGGAAATGCGATGGTGGGACGGTGCCTTGATGCGCCACACGCACTCCGAATACGGATTGGGTAGATTGGGAAAATTGGGGGAGCTAATTACTCGACTGCTAAAGTTACCCGGTCCCTCTTGGAGCTGAATTTGGCCAGAGCAGGCATTTCCGAGCTCCTCGTACTTGAAGGCAGCACGGAAGAGTAAATATGCATCTCTTTGAAACTTAATGTACGCCCGATTCGACGTTGTCTCCAACACATCCGTTATGTTGTTCTCACAGTACTTGCCACGACCCAGAAAAGGTGAATCCTCGGCATAGCCATTGCGTACCACAAAGAACACCAAGCAACGGCCTGACGGCGCTCGGAACGAGTCAATTTTCAACTGCGATTCGAGGAACGTGATACGTATACGTTTGCCCTGACGGGCACGTATTGTCCAGATGCAATCGTGAGACGCCATGGGGCCACGTTCCGCCAGTTCGGTGATGTTGACTACACCCTGTCTGTCCGTCAATTCGGAGCCACAGACGGAGCGTATTACGCTGCTGAAGCCGGTCTTATTCTCACTGCCATCGGTAATGAACTCCACCCGTAGATACGGTTGACCATGGAAGGTTTTCGATTCGTTCAACGGCCGACAGATCTTATCCAGCTGCGTCCAGCTCTGCATATCCTTGCTGCTCGATATGGTTACATAGTCCGCGAAGCAAGCAGTGCTAAATAGCTCCAAGTTGAGGTTCAAATTTTGAAGGACAGCATGCTTCGCCGGATTCGATGGCACCAGATCCCAAATGCAGTGCAGATTGTGTGCATAACCCCAGGGGTAACCCGGTGAGTTGAAATTGACCATCTGGTCGATCTTAACCAATTGATGGCCACATTGTCGCGTCTGCAGTTCGGCGGTGCGATTCGATTCCAATGCCGTCTTGGCCAGACGCTCCCAGTTCAGCTGGAAGGGACCTCGTGTCGCCGTTATGTACATCACATTCGTATTGGAAATCAATGGCTTCAGCATCTCCGGCACCAGTTGCTCCCCAATGCTGGTATAACCATCATAAAACTGAATATGCTGGACATCAACATCCCTCAAATGTTCCACATTCAGCAGCACAACATAATCCGAATCCACGGTAATCCGCCAGCTAAAGACCTCGTTGCTCTCAAGCTTGCTCGGATAATGCGGTGACTGTATGGTGCCCATAGTGCCATTCACCTCATTGTGATGATCTGCAGGACAAGAGATACAGCAAATGAGACAAACTCTCCCATAGAACAGAGATTACTTACTATAGTTGTAGCTGGCCATGAAGCCCTCGCCCACAATATCGTCATTGCTCTTGAACTTCATCCAGATGTAATCCTTGGCTTTGATAGCCGGCGGCACTTGATTGCCACAGTAAACCCCAATGAGTTTGCCGAGGGAGGAGTTCTCACGCAGCTCGAGATAGTCGTTGTTGCAGCCATCGGAGAGTTCCAGGTCAAATGATTCGATGGTTAGTGAGAGGGAGTTACCCAACGATGCCACGACAATCCACTCGCATTCGATGTTCACCGGATAGCTGGAGGGATAATAGGGTGTGGTAAAGCGACCAGAGAGTGAGTTATAAACGCTTCCACAAACCGAATCCATGATCTGAAATTGAGCATTAAATTCCGCGACTAACAACAACGGCACACTGATGGTCAACGCCTCGCCGTGCGAGATCAGAGCCGGCGGATGGGAGCGACAGAACTGTTGGCGTGGTGTTCCAGTTGCCGTAATGCCCTCAAAGATTTGAATGCCATGGGGCATGCAATCACCTTCAGTGGGATAGCTGGCCGAGGGTTCTGAATGTAGCTGGACATGCGTGGGGGTAAACACGATGCGCTTGGTGGGATCGGCGGCACGTAGCACCCAGACGCATGTCTCATTCCTTGCTACCTGATAGCTAATGCTCATGTGCTGAAAGTACGTCTCATCGATCAATAGACTCTGGCCACACGACTCCCGATAGTGCAGCCGGAAGCCCCTGTGATTTATGGAACTGTCGGTAATGAAACGCACCACGGCTCGATTCGTGATGGACTCTGTACGGGCAAGATGTGAGAGCTGCAGATTGTTGCACACCTGGAATAACATAGCACCCTCAGTGTCGTCCTGCTCTCTGCCTGCGTATATAAAGCCATCGCTGGCACTCAGATCATGCACTGATAGCTTGTCCCAAGCACACTCGTGGCCCGACTCCATCTCTAGATCATCCAAATCAAACTGAATCGTGTGATGAGGCGACACTTCCAACACCCATTCACAATCGCTGTCCGCTGGATAATTGCGAGGATAACCCGGTGACTGGATGGTGCCACTCTTTTTCCTCAGCTTGCCTCCACAGGCTGCACAAAAAAATACCCGTAAGAATGAGGACTCGACGATTTCTCAAAAGATTCTTGCAAACTTACTGCTTTTGATACTGCGATAGGTGGCCTCAAAGCCTCGTCCATTCGCAGAGCCATCACTGGTAAAGCTAACGTACAATTTGTGGCCAGCGCTAGTGATGAGCGTATTGAAGTTGCGACCGCAGTGTCGTTCTGTGGGGTAGGGGTCTCGAATGCTATTGGAGATCTGTGGGGGGGGGAGTGAGATGAAAGAGGTTAGTCCCTTCCTGAAGTCAAGACTCCTTCCTTCACATCACTCACCACAAGAACGTCCTTGGTGCAATTGCTTGTCTCCTCAATATCCATGTGCTCCACAGTCAGCTCAACGACATTTCCGAGCGGTGCACTGATCTGCCAATAACATTCAATGTTATTAGGATACATTTTCGGATAGTTGGGAGAGCTGAAGGATCCTCGCTCTCCCCGCAGCTCATAGAAACAACCATCGATACGATACTCCAGTCGGAAGTTAATCCTGCTCGTGTTGTGCAAAATTGTGATCTGATCATCACTGAAGTTGTGGGCACTTAGATCCACAATGGGCAGCAAAGTTTTGCCACTGAGCACATAGAGACCACCGTCGGCATCTTGAGGTTGTGCCTCCAGACGGCGATCCAAGTGTGAGATCTCCAGTAGAATGTGATTGCCGCGAGGAGCACGAATATGCCAGCTGCAATTGATGGGTCCTTCGTAGTGGTGCTCGCCATAGTTGATGCTCTCAACGATGCCATGATTGGCATCCAATTCAACCTGACAGTTGACGCTATACGAGATGCGGAATCCACGATATGCCATATTCAGATCCGAACGGAAAGTGATCTTCGCCTTGCTGCTATCCAAGTTGATAATACTGTTATTCCCCTCGGGCATGCGACAGAAGGAATAGGTAGCTGATGTGCTCAATCGTTCATTGGCTTCGACAGGCTCAATGTTGACGTTATCATAGTAACAATTGTGTGTATCCTCCAAGGCCAAATCCTCAATGGTTATCTGTAGATTGGAGCCATAATGACCGCTCAACTGCCACTCGCAGTATATAATGTTGGGATAACTATTGGGATAATTGGGTGAGGTTATAACACCCGAATTCCCTGTCAATTGCCCACCACATCCGTTGGCAAACGTGCGCCACTTCATGCGAAAACCACGACCAGACGTTACATCATCCGAATGAAAGTGTAGATAGAGCTCATGGGAGAAACTGGGAATGCGTTGGGGGATTTCTGTGCCGCAGTAGCGTCCAATTAACGCAGAGTTGTTGTTACCCCCATTACGGATTTCCAGCCAATCGCCACTGCATCCCACTGTTTTTTCCAACTCGAAGAGCTCAATCTGCAGCTCTATTTGACTTCGTAAAGCTGCGCTCACCTGCCAGATGCAGTCCTGGCTATTGCTATAGTTCATCGGATACAGGGGGGAGTTGAGCATGCCCGTGGAGCCGTGAATGTGACCACCGCATGACGCCTGGTCGACAAACTGATACGACAGCTCGAATCCATTACCCGAGTCCGTAAAGTCCGATTGGAACTTGATGGTCAGCATGCGGACATGAGTTAACATATCTTCGGGCACTTGACTGCCGCAGACACGACTCAGTGGATTCTTTTCGGCATTGTCTCCGGTAATTAGCTCGTCAAAGACTTCAACAAAGTCATAGCTGCAGTCACCGTCCTCCAGATCAAAGCTAAGCCAATGTAGGAGTATTGTCTTGCCAGGCGGGGCCATGATAACCCAATAGCATGTTATATCGTCATGGTACCGACCCTCCAGTGTCATTGGGGGACGTATATTTTGACCCTCCTTGCTATAGACGCCACCGCATTGAGCGCTGCTCAAGGGCATCGATCGGTACTCGAACTTGAAACCTCTGACCGGTCTATTCAATCTAGCCAAGGCGTTTAAATGGATTATCAACATATTCGTCTTGCTCACGTACTCCGCCGGCGCCAGACTAACGCCACAGAAGGGTCCAAGTATGGCCTGATTGAGGCCATCATTGATGGTCACACTGGTGGCCGAAGCGCACATGTCCAAGGTAGGTTTATCTTCAGCCTCCTCCTCATAGTCTTCCTCATCTGAGCTGTCCTCTATCAATTGAAAGTCAATTCTCTTGAGATTGATGATCGTATTGGGTGCCGTGACGATCTTGTATGTGCACGATCCCGATTGTGTCAAGTTCGGGTAACCAGGTGAAGTGATCGTTCCACTCTCCGCATCGAAGGCGTGCGAGCAATCCCTGCGATAGTTGAGCTTAAACTGATCGACCGCATCGACGTTGGTGCTTGTGTAGTACTTGATGCGAAGACGATTGAAGAGTGAGTTGAAGCTGGGCGGCAGTCCGGTGCCACTGATGCCACAGTGTTTGGCTGAAAGGACATAGCTGCTGGAACCCCGTTTATTGTCCGGCACATCGTATATCTCAACGCAGGAGTCCGGAGATAATTTGAAAGTCTCAAACTCAATGGCAATGGAGTCATCTATGCCCAGACGTATCTCATAGTCGCAGGCGATAAGGCCATTGTCCGATGTGTAGACGGGGGAACTGATGGATCCCTCCGAACTGGTAAAGACACCCCCACAACCCGGCAAACGCTCCTCCACAGAGTAATGCAATTGAAAACCCAAATCGCTACCCGTCTCATCCGAATGGAAACGTATGAGGGCCTCATGTGTCGATAGCAACAACGGCGCTGGCTGTTGACTGCTGCAGTATTTGAAGAGTTCCGATCCCGAGATGGCATCGCCAATCTGTAAGAGAAATGGTAAGTAACCAGCTCAATCGCCATTCCAAGACGAACACCTACCAGCACAAAGTCAAAGTTACAGTTATCATGCTGCTCCAGCTGTAGACTGAAGAAGGTAAGCTTAATCCTCTTGTTGTTGGGTGCCTTCAGATGCCACTCGCAGTCCCGATTCCTTGGATAGTTACCCGGTGATCCTGGCGATGCTAAAGTGCCATGCGTCTCGAATTCAATCAATCCACCGCATTGCGGTTCCATTGACTGCCAGGTTAGATCGAATCCCTCGTGGGATGTTGAGTTATCCGAGCGGAACCAGAGATAAAGCTGATTGCTTGAGGAGATGATGTTGCCGCCATGTGGTATACGATTGCCACAATAGCGACCAATAATCTGTGCAGCCGCCGAGCGTCCATCGTTGATCTGCAGCCAGTCGAAGCGACACTCTGTTGAATCCTCCAGATTAAAGCTATGGAATGTTACATTCAACACCAGAGATTCATTTGTCCGAATCACCCAGGCACATTGAGCATTATGCTGATAGCTGCTGCCACCCGGCGGATAACGCAAACGTCCCGTCTGTCCGACAAGCATGCCATTGCAGCTGCTGAATCGAGATTCGCATAGGCGACCCCGATAACCAGGTCGGCATTGACAGACGAAGGAGCCGTTCGAGGGCGTTGGACTGCAGCGACCATCGTTCTGGCAGGGTTGCGATTTGCAGACATCGGGCAGAGGATCACATTGCGGTCCATGGAAGCCACGTGGACAAATGCACGTATAGTTGGACGGTCCATTGTCCAGACAGACGCCACCGTTCTACGATCAGCAAATGATTGAGATCATGCATTCACCTGGAGAATTAGGAGCTTACCTGACAGGGCAGATCATTGCAATTGTTGTTGGTGCCACGTATGCAACCGTTCTCACCGTAACCATTGCCCACCATGCCATGCGGACAGCTACAGATGATCGTATTTGAGATCTCCGAACAGATCGCCGAGGGATGACAGAGACCAGCACGCTGGGAGCAGCTGGTTAAGCCAATGGCAGAGGTGTGACCAGCAGGTGAATCACTGGAGCTGCTGCTGCTGCTGCTGCTGCTTCTTATGCAGCTGCGTCCATCGCCCGTCCAGCCGAGCGGACAGTCAGCACAGTGACTCGATCCATAGCTATTGATGCACTCCACCCGCGGGCTGAGACTGCAGCCGCCATTGTTAGTCTCACACTCGTTGATGTCCCGACAGTTGACCCCGTTGCCAGTTAGACCGGCGGCACAGGGAGCACAGGTGAAGCTGCCGGGCAGATTGATGCATTTGGTGGAGCATGGCGTATGGGCGGCGGCACTGCATTCATCCACATCCTCGTTGCAGGTGGGCGTTAAGCCATTGCTCTTCCAGCCGGACTCACATATGCAACGATAGCCCAGAGCATCGCTGCTGGGCACACAGCTGCCATGACCACACAGCTCCCAGGCGCTTGCGGCAGCACAGTCCGTCTTACGTTGACTGCAGTGCATCCCATGCCAGCCGGGCGTGCATAGGCAATTGAACGAACCCAACAGATTCACGCACAGTCCGCCATTTTGACAGCCAAGATCTGTGCCCTCAAATAGCGCACACTCGTTGACATCTCGCTCACACTTCGAGCCCTGAGAGAGCGATAGAATGGTAGGAAAAGGAAGAGAAAGAGAAAGAGAAAGAGACGAAAGCGAGTAGCACAAAGTCCATTAGCAACTGCGACTCGGTGACGCCCCTCAATACGCCCCATGCTTACCTCGAAGGCACCGCGACATTGACATCTAAACCCATTGTAGGTATTGTAGCATGTTCCACCATTCTCACAGGGATTACTCTGGCAATTGTTCAGCTCCAACTTTGTGTTCAATCGCTGCGCCTTGTTCTCCACCTGACGCAGTCGTACCTGTAGACGCCGCAACAGCAAGCGACTTGCCCTTGTTCTGCCCGCAACAACACAATAATCATTATCATAATCTTAATCATAATCATCATAATAATATTAAACAATATAATTTCTAAGCATATATCTTATATAAACATATAGAGAATCTAGATATTCATTCAGATCCCAAGTGGACAACTCAGTTCTCCCTGCCAAATTGTTAATAGTTTTTCATTTTGAATTTAAATGATTTTCTAAATGATAGATATCTTCTTTAAAAGCTCTATATTTTATATATATCTTTTGCTCTATGAATACTATATTCTATAATATATCAACAGATATCAACAGTTTCCATTGAATAGTTAGTTGCCTCTTTCAGATTTCCTTGCCGTAGCCTCAAGTGAAATTATCCTCTAAAATTGTTAATAGTTTCCTAAAACATCTGCAATTAGAATTACACTTTCGTACTCTTCTATATCACTATAATATAATAAGTCTCTATAATAATATTCTATAATATTTATGCTGTTCGAACCAATCCAAGCTATTCTGCGCAGTTTTCTAAATTAAGTATTTTGTTTATAACAGAAGTAAGAACATCACTGGGGTTTAATGATTAGTCTATTGCAACGCATTTAGCATATAGATTCTTTCATGCATGCTTATAGCATCAAACTTTTGCATATGCGTACATACTCCACAAAAAGCTGAGTGTTACGTCACTTCATATACGTCACTGTCAATTCAACGATTCAATGGAAAAATTTGATTTCTTTTCGGATTTTCTTTCTTATTTATAAACCGATCTTCATGAAACTTTCAGCATTGCTTCTATATGATATTCTTCAATCACCTGTTAAGTTTTAAGTGCCTACGCTGAAAAACGTGGCTTATATTAGTTTTTTTTTTTAAATTGCGGGGGAAGGAGGAAGGTATCCAAAATGTAAAATAAACTTGATCTGCGTATGGTATACAGGAACCTTGATGCCAAATTTGGTGTCTCTTGCTCTTATAGTTGCTGAGAGCGACTCGTTCATACAGACGGACAGGCGGACGGACGGACAGACAGACGGACAAGGTCTAAAGACAGGGAAGTATTATAGCTAGAGGGTTACCAATACTGAACTGAACTGAAAAGATAAAACTTAATCAAATTTGTATATCTAACTATCCAATAAATTTCAGCATGATTAAATGAAGCAACTCGCTTTAATTTCGCTTAAATAATTAATTTCTCAACCCTCTCTTAATTTCCTTAGCAAATGTTAATTACACTCAAAAAAAAAAAAAAAAAAAAAAAAAAATGAAACATGCGTTAAGCATTACTTCATCTTATGCCTACAGCTTCTTAACTTCGCTCTATTTTAAAATCCATTCCTTACCTGTTCTGCAGCTGACGCAGCATAGAGTTCAGACCAATGGGGCCAAATGTTTGGGATCTGAACTCGGTTAACTGATCGGCGAGATCGCGTAGATCCACAAAATCTTCGGTACCCGACCATTCGTCCTTTGAAGCCCCATTTGGGCGCTTCTTGTTGCCGCTTAGGGGTATTAATAGATTCAATATATCGTATTCCCCATTGATCATCAGACGAGACTTGCCATGTAGTCGAAAACTGATGTTACGATTCGCGCCCGACTCGAATATCAGATTGCCATCCTTGCTGATGATCTTGGGTCTGTGCGGTGGATCGATAAGGGGGGTGAATGGTGAATGGGGATTGAACAATGCGATTTAGATTGTTGCCAATTCACTTACGAGTTGACAAAACTCTGCACAGAGTACAGTAAACTCAGCAGCAGCAACTGCAGCAGCTGAAGGCGTCCTTCCACTTGCATTTGTCACACACACGCACACACACACAGACACACACACACAAAGCACTAATCAGTCTCTACACCACAAGAAAAAAAATAGTATATATTGTATTTGGATGCTATATCCAAAATTTCCGTTGATTCATACGACGTTCACAGCTCTGCGATTTGAACTCGACTCTGACATTGTCCGGCATCGATGCTGCCGTCGTCAACTGCGGGGCGTTTCAGCGCCGGCAGCGCTTCAGCTTTGGGTTTACGCCCATCGAGTAGACCAAGTAATCCAAGTAAACCCAAGCCTTATCGATGAGATGCGCCATCAAAATATTCGAAATGTTCTAAAAAGCGCAACAAGTACCAAAGATGACAGTCGAGTGCGCCCGACTGTGAGAGACCCTGTACTATGGTTAACATTGGCTCTGATCGAGTGTGCACAGCTACGCAACACAATGTTGGCTCAGGCTCTTTGAGGTCCTAACACATATATTGCACACATGTAAAAGCATTTATACACACTGTACTTACGCTGTAGTTACGCTGTGTTCTTGCTCTTACCTTAAGCCAAAGCTATGTAGCATTTATTTTTGGAATATCTTAAGAGTTTTTTAGCCGATCGTATTGAAATTTTCAGGATACATTAAGACTAGAATATCATATCATATGTGGCGAAAGGAGCGCGTGGCTAGACTCCAATATAAACTTATATCTACTGTAAATGTATGTACCTAAGTTTGGTGTAGTCTGTGTAATAAATGTAAGCAGAGATACGAGTACAGGTTACCACAGAGTCGAGCACACTCGGCTACATTATTTTTATTCCTGGTTCAACAGTCAAAGCATTTCAGACACAATAAACAAAAATCAATCAATAAGGATGAATAATAAGAAAAAATTAAGTATATTAAAGTATATTAAGTGCATTTCTCTGGCAAAGCCCACGTGAACAATTACATTCAAGTTGACTAGGACAATATGGGGCTGTTAAATGAAGAATGCGTCTAAAAAGCATAACGACAAGCGCTGATATTTTGTCGTAGAA